>JAUDZF010000369.1:0-21791 GCA_030407055.1 Armillaria mellea | reverse complement strand
GTTCTGCATCGAATGGCAGCAATTTGTCAATGGAAAGATGACGGATGAAGCCGTCAAAGTAGACGTTGAACGGCAGAAGATTTCGCAGCTTCAGTATTGTACACAACATCAAGACAATATTGACTGAGTTGAACCCCTTGAATTATTAAAGTCGTATTGTTCGGCTCCTTAGCCTACGGAACTTATCGCTGCGCGAAGTAATCACGCCGTCGTATGAAGCAACAATGTCCACTGTCGTCTGATCAGCATGCATGCTCTCGACAGAGGTCGACGCGCCGTAGATCGTATATGCTCCCAAAGATTCCTCAGGTGAGAGCTGCACGACGATGTAGTCAATACGGGGACCGAGAGCACCTAAAACTAATTATCAGAGGGGAAGTCCTCATTGGTAATACATCCACGGACTAACCGATCATTCGTGTAGGTACTGCTATTTTGGCTGATACGTTTACCGGATTGGTGGATGTCAAGACCTGTATTGGGGAGTCAGCCAACTAGATGAATGGGAACTAGGAGCAGAACCGTACAGCAGCTTTGATCACGATATTTCCATCTCTTCGTCTATCGAACTGAGGTCTGGCAAGAAGAAGATGTTGTCCTGCATAGGATATCCGTATCCGTTGTTGTCAAAAGTCCTGGGATAATTCCCGTTCCCATCTGTAACGGTTATTGTGAACGACGAGATACCATCGACGTGGCAGAGAGAACCCGTAATAACGGCTCGGTCCGATAGACTTCCCCCAGTATTAAGAGGAGGCGTGGCAGTAGACTTTTCCGGAAGCCAGGAGATCCTAAGGACTTTAAACAACTGATAAGTGGTTATGGACGGATGGACGACCTTACTGTCACAGCATCACTAAACGATGTCGAAGAAGCTACGCATGCCGCATAATATGAGAAAGGATTCACATCAGTCGTTACTTACACGAATGTATCCACTGAACACGACCCCCACATTATTATCCAGGATGAGAGATACGTTCACCGGTTTGACGGCATTTGGAGTTATAACCTCGGTCAAGTGTACATTTGAAGGCACCTGTCTATCATGCGAGTAAAATAAGTCTACACATGATTGCTTGAAGTAAGCCGAGCTTGTGGCCGACCTTTGCAAGGAATAATCATCAGTTGCTAGTCCCTTCGGCATGGAATAACGGACCGCTGAATAGTCGCGTTGTTGTCTGAGGTGAAAAGGCGAAGATCGGACCGAACTGTAATGTTTTCAGTCGTTACGAGAGCGCCTTCACCGGATGCGCAATTAGCTGATGATCGAGGGAACGCAGAGTAAATGTTACCGTACCTCCCCGTTGGCCCTCCCAGTAAGGTATTCGTGTACGCTAAAGATGGATGAGGACCATGTCCCTGACTGCTACTGAACAGGGGGCGCACTTTATCGTCGAAAATGTCAGGCGTAGCATCGAAATGGACGGCACCTCCCAGATTATCTGGGGTCACTGCACTTTCTGGGACTAATATAGAAGGGCACCATCAGAGGTCAGCCTACGGTAACCGATAGAAGGAACCGACCGACTTGCGGAAATCCTGCATGACGAACGCTTCCATGGTGTGCCCACAGATCGTGAGTGCCTGATCGTTCAATGAGTGTAAATTTAGCATTTAAAGCGAACGAACATGCGATCAAATCAGACTGATTGGAATCCTGTTTTTGCGGAAATTGCGAGGGTGTCCTCAAGGCTACTTTCAGGTTCTGGAACACCTAGTTTCTCCGCCTTCGATAGCGTCGATTCGTCCCCCGCGGAGTGGAATTCGCAAAATTGGAGAGGAGCATCCGCCGACAGATATGACAACGCTCAGAGCTATGAGATCCGCCACTTGGAATGGTCTGAGTGTACTTTCGAAGACGAAATCTGGGCTTACTGGATACGTGCGCATTGGCGAAAGGAGAAAAGAATCACATAGAGTCATTCATAGCGGACTCCAGAGTTTTCTGGACGGCCGGTTTCGAACTGGATCGATGCATCGATTCCGCCAGTTCCTGCAGTGATGTTAGCAGTTGTGAAGTCGTCTACATATGAACATGTGAGCATTCTAGACGTAACAATACATGCTACTCACGAAATGGCAGCTCTCAGCCACTGGGCAGATGTTTGCCGACCCAGTGTTTGATTTCCACCGGCATAATTGGTGCATGGCGCTGATAGCTCGTTTGAATCCGCCATCGTTAAAGCCATCTGTATCAACCAAGAGATGCTCAGGCTCGTCCAACGCATAATTCGGCCATTGATAAGCAGTGACAAAGGAGGATAATGCCTTTAAAAGCACTGCGAGTTTAAGAAACATGGGAGGACAGCGGAATGTCGATCCTCAGTTCTTCAGGATCAAAAGTGGAGGACAAGCACGGATAGATGACGAACCATCACCACATGAGCATAAAAATCCAGATTCTTGGAATGTGGCCCCTGTGGCTAACGTGGCTTCGACAGGATGGAGGTATACGGAGGTCTTCGGCAAGCTGTCCCACAGAGGTAATATTCAATCAAACGGTATGGTTTGAGCAACCAAAGCTTTAGTCAGCCTGCCACTTAGTCTTCAAGCAAGATGCCTTGTCACCTTATACGGGAGGGAAAGGCGAAACAGCAATAGAAAGAACTTTAGTTGTACTATGAGATGGCGTTCAACATTAGTATCGTTTGCGTGACAGATCAATCCGTATTCGCGCCGTGGATGGAGCAGATAGATGAGTAACATGAATGCCACTTGGAAGTAGGAGAAGAAGGAAGGCTATAATCACGTGCAACTTAGGGCAGGCCAAAATACATTCGAATTTCGCATCTATACGTCTTTCTTGGTTGGCAACGGCAGACTAATCTTCTTTTATGTGTCGATACAGTTGCCTGGCGGTCCTTATTAGGATACTGACCTCTATCTCTCGAAGTATATCATCTGACCAAATCTACTCTCCTTCGTGGTCTACTAATGCATTCATATCCTCGTGTGCTACCGACGAGCCTATTCTGTCTACGTCTCTACTATTGGACTTGAATCTGGACTTTAAAGGGTGACTGTCTTGCAGCATCGTCGTAGACCCCGAGGTCTCTACCCATTGCTGCCAGTAGCCTGTAGTAATGTATGTCTCGTAATCTTCTTTAAAAATGTTTCATTGACACAGTGTTGACAAGCTCATTCAGCTCATCCATCCCTGCGGCAACGCGCAAATTCAATCATTGAAGTATCGCCGGTGATGATGACTTGACTGATCGTCGTCATGATTGGCCATATGTTACATCCACTACCGGCGTACATGTATGGGTACGTTGCCTTCTAAGCCTCCAATACTTACCTCAACTGTAACTAAGCTACCGACACGCCATTTCACTCGTTTCCTATTCGGACGATACATTGTGCTTGTCTCAAGCTCCTCCGGCGTCTCAACCTCAGTGTCGGCGATGCCATGATAGGGGACTTTTAGCAGAACATCGTACAGCAACGCAAGGGGTACTTGCTGGCAGTTGCAGTATAAATTCCCCCCCACCACTTCCTCCCCTATTCATCGTCTCAATTCACCCAACGATGCACACCAAAATTGCCAGCTTCTTCCTCTGTGCTTATCTCGCGACTGTAGCTTGCAGCCGCAGATTTCTCCGCGGACCCTTCTATCAATGTCTCTGCGATCTACGCCTGCAAGTCTTACCAGCGCAGTAGCCAAGACTGACGTCATTGTGAGCTTCCCTGCAACAGTCGGGGGGCGAGATTGTCCAAATCCAGGGCGATTGGCTCAATCTCGACGGAGTATCGGCGTACCATTTTACCGCAGGTGAGGGTATCGAGCTCTACCCCTTTGAATCCTCTGAATCTTAGCTCAGACATGGACGTGGATTGTGACGGTGTCGATGTATGTTCCTTCTCACCGCTAAATTTTATGCTAACGTCTGGGTCCACTGGCATAGTACCAATGCTCCGTATGTGCAATGCACCCCATATAGTAGCACCCTTATAACGATGGAAAATAGGGAAACCCTGACGGTCAATCCGAAACGTCCTTTGGGGCTCTAGACGCTGCCTCTGTACCATGGTACGTTATACCGCAGACATTCTGGGACGCGCACCAGGACATAAAGCCTAATGCCCTTGGTGCTATCATCTGCGATGGGAAGATGTTTTATGGCATTTTCGGAGATACTAAGTATGTAGCCAGTTTCATTCTGATTCATGGATAGTCCATTGACCTGCCTTCACAGCGGGGACGACCCAGAAGTCATCGGCGAAGCCTCACTTCTACTGGCGCAGGCATGTTTCCCAAACGAGAATTTAGGCGGTGATAATGGTAAGTCCCTTTGTTCCATTCTACTGCGTCTTTTTATTTCCCAATACCTAGGTCATTCTCCGTTGGATGTGCTCTGTAAGCTGTTCGGTTCTATTTCTTTTTCCTGTGCTGATATTCCGTGCAGACATCATCTTTGGGTCTCAAATACCCTCAGGTGTGGGGAAAGAGAAAATTGACATTGGCGCTTTGAAGACGCTTGGGGACGAACAGGTTCAACTCCTTGAAGTTGCCCTTGGTGGCAGTGGGAGTGCCAACAGCACGACCATCAACGTATAATAGGCCGACATTCGTTCTTAACTGGTATTATGTTTCCTTGTATGCTCGACAATAGATCACCTGGAGCTGGTCTCGCTCTAAATTTTTGTGTTCCTATTTGAGCCTGTCAAAGTCGCAGAGATGATAGACCGAAGTCATGTGCACCTTCGAAGGATTAAAGACTGAAGATTATATCTGGAATATGCCAGCTCATTGTACTTGTGGATTCACATAATTCAACAAAATGTGAAGCTCGGATCGCTGTCGTCTATTTTTGGGGCAGTCATGATGAGATATTAATTTTCTGAAGTGGGAGAACCAGTAGTAGCCTGGGGGAGTTTGCCTGTGCCAGCACAATGTCTGGGATAAGGGTCTCAGTGGTAGTAAAGGCTAGTTTACTTTTCTCCGTTCCTGCAATAGATCTCATCCGCGGGCGTACGCCGTTGGAATTTTTTTAGTATTCGCTCCCTGCTCCAACGCGTTGTCTACAAATAGCGCGTACAGGCTCGCAGATATCATCCTTGATTTTGTAGCCACGAGCATCAGGGGAAGGGATTGATATTGGAGCCTTGAAGACGCTCGTCGCTATCACATCTAGCTTATCGCGCCTGCAAGGGAGGGCATGAAAAAGATCATCACCAGTATCTACGGTGAGGACCGGCTACGGCATTTGCAATAGTGCGTTGAACAAGAAGCAACACTGCGACGGCAGTTCAAGATTTCAGGCTACAAGCTACACAGATCTCCGCTTTCATTTCTGAAATGTCTTCCATGTGCCTCAACTTACGTAGATAAAATTCGCCTCAGGTAGGTAGGTAGGTAAGTAGGTAATAACGCTACTCTGGACGCGGTGAATATCCGAACACACATTCAAACAAGATCAAATTTGATGTCAGTACAAGGCTAGCAAAATGGTACGTAAGTAGATAACATTCATTATTCGACATGTCCACACAATGGACATTGACCCGGACATTCATACACAACAGGCGACAGAAGTTCAAACGTAAGTAATGAATCGTTGACAAGGCGGGCATAGAGGAATGACGGACGATCACTTAGAGACATCTTCAGCATCATCAGTAGCCAATCTAAGGAAACATCACTCACCATGAAATACATCCTCTTTGACTGAGTATCATGCACCGAATGATACTGTCCTCGATGTTTATCAAGGGTCTCCTCCCGGGTCTGCGAACCCCCAGACACAACCGACGACGGAGCACCTTGGGGATCATAGTGTGTCTTTGCCCGGCTGCAAACAATGTGTGCATCTGCGAGCTACATAAGCAAAGCAGATTAAGGCGAATCGAAAAGACGCACAGTAGACGGGCGTAGGAATAGACACTGAACGTGTTGACCGGGCGTAAGTAAAACAAAGGGTATAAGCGAGCGACTGAATCGCATCCGCGCTGTAGAGAGTGCGTTTGATCGGATGTGTACCGGGAATTAAGAAACGTAAGACACACCTAAACCTGAATTCCTGTAAGGCGCAAACGTCAATTGATATCAGTACAAATCAAGCCAAGCGAGCAACTGACATCATAGACAACCTACATGTTACAGTGATCAGCAAAGTAATAATATGAAGAAAGAGTTAACATACGTTATAGTGCGAGCTTTTGCTGGTACCAAGAAGTCCCCCGTGGCTTTGCAGGTAAAAGTCGAACTCCACGGGGTTCGTTATCGCTTGATCAATAACTGTACCCGGGAGAAGATTGCCGCTTTTCGCGTCTTTGTCTCTGCTATCCTTTGGGAAAAACCTGACAAAAGCAATCAGCGATTGATGTTTCCCTAGAAATACAAATTGAGCAAACCTCATGTGATGACGCTTCCCGACAACAATGAACGTGATTTTCGGAGGCGGGTTTATCTTAGCGTCTCTGCACGCGGCTAGTAAAGTCAGAACGGGAATGCACAATGAGACTAATAAGGGTGGTACCTTCAAGTAGAGGAAGCTCTGCGGAAGGAAGGAAGGAAAGACATCAGTAAGAACACATCGTCGAAATCGACAACTGACCTAAATCCAAAACTTTTTTGAATTCACCTTCAGATACACCATCTACCAGGGCGAGTCAGCATTATCAAGAAGGAAGGAGACAGCTCAGCGACCTACCTCGGAAGAATATGAGTCGCTTTGGCAGCGTCGTAACTTTCTCCATGCCACTTCTATAGCTCATATAGCCTATCAGAAGGTCCTGTCATCCAATGAGCCACACATGGATAGCTAGAATAAGCAAACGGGAAAACCTTTGCCATCGTCTGCAAGTCAGCGATCATCTCTTGCCGTCCTAGCTGGAGCGTGGTCTTGGCCATATATCGAGCGCCATCAGAATCAATATTCGCTACCACGGAGGCATACGAGGGCGATTGGCTGCCCGGGGCTGGATGCATGACATCCGCGCCTGTATGTACCATCAGCTACGCTACGAGGTATACTGAAACTAACTTACCCATCACAATAGTCGGCATCCTGGGGTCGGAGATGATAGGTGCAGACTTTGGGTCTGGAATAACGTTTACACCTCCCAACTTGGCGTTAATCCTAGAGGATGTTCACTTAATCTTCTCATCTGAACACGGAAGATGACATGCTACTTACTTCAGAGCGACGTTTGCCCAGTATTGTGGCCTGGCGTTTCGACATTTACCAACACGCAGGCACTGGTTGGCGACGCCCCTCTGTAAACAAATATAATAAGGAAAAATAGATGCAAAAAGATATGATGGTCCACCGACCTTTATGTCCCCGCAGCTCAAAACATTTACTTGTTAAGAATACTTCTAGGCCTGAAAATAAAAACTATGCTTACTGTTTGACTGCTGTATATAAATCTGCATTACTTCCGTCCGGAAGGATGCACACAATAAATGTTGGCACAGTGTTTCTTTCCGCTCTGTTCTGAGAGACTGCATCGAAGATAGACTATTAGAAGCCATTATGATTTAGTCTCGCGACAAAAGCCAAATCAACGCCCACAAACCTGGTCAACATTGCTCTGGGGATTCTTATAGAAAAATGAAGGTTGTTTTTCTGGGACCGGCATGCCTGGATGGACTATTCAGGACCCAGACGCATTCTCGAAGGTCAAAGGAATAACTCACCGACAGCTTCGCATCCTTGAATGAGACCGGTTATTGTCCTTTTCGCGTCGTCCGGACTGAAGCGGTTCTGCTGCATAAAGATCACAACGATCCAATGCCCGAGAGACATGGGCTTCGAAAATTTCTTATCGACCCTAAGCGACGTGAGATCGTTTATTGAACACATACCACGCCATCGATACTTACAGATTCCATGCTCCATCCCTCGGTCGCTGACAGATAGTGATTTAGCGAGAGGGTTTATATATCCCTGACGAGTCAAGTACTCACCACCGTAGGCTGCTTTGATCCTGGTCCATATTTTAGCTCCGGCGCGTTGATCATTCGCGCAGGGATCTCCATGGGTAAAGAACCAGTCCTGATGTCGAGACCGAAATCTCGGACATATTTGGATTGTCCGTAAGCCAGAACCTTAGGGAGAATGAGTAAATAACATCTAATAGAACAAAAGGCGGACTTGTATGCCTGTCTGAATCGCACGCAGCCGGTCATCTGGCCTCTTCGTCGCAAACTCCACCATGGCACGCGTAGCGTCCGGATTGAGTTCGCCCCGAGACAGCTGACCGGGAACGATGCGACATCGTTCAAGAGGTATCACAGCGCCCTTCGCAGTCTAGCGGAATATCATTATTTATCTGATTATAGAGCATTGAACATACCTGAACGCAGATGATGTTGGGATACTGTAACCTTTGATTCGCCCTAGCATAGTACTGCGCCACGCTGATCTGTTGACCACCATCAGGAGTGAATAATGTCGAAGCGGCATCCCGATCGGCCAGTTTGTGAATTGAGAGAAGCTTCTTGCCGGAAGCCGCAGAGTCAGCTTCAACCTTGACACCAAAAAGAAATGTTTGGAGGCGACGACGCTGTGCAGGAGGTATCGCCTGCGGGCCCGTCGCTCGTAGATACCTTTCTGCGTTTTCTCTGCGGTTGCCGGTGAAGAATTCCAAACATGTCTCGATCAACGAACCCGGTTTGAACATCACACCGGTAGAAATGTCGATGTTGACGAGGAGCCGATTCAAAGCCGGTCGAACCGACTGGAAGTACCCTTGCCAAGCCTCAAGCCCTGTATTGGCGAGAGGTGCTTTGATCTTGTCGCTATAGAACGACCGCACTCGGAATGGATAGTTTAGAGACGGCTCCATACGGATCACAATGTTCAAAGCCTGAATCGTTTTCAGGTCTAGCCCAGTAGTCCATAAACGACAACACTTACTGTGAGGCTGGTAGAGACATTTTCGTCCCATGATTGCTGACCTTGGGTGTATCGGCGAAGTACCCTGCAAACAATCAGTTCTTATCCTGCGCTATGAAGATAAACGGGAGTTACTCCATGTTTATTTCCCTCGCTTCCGTGATCTTGATCTTAAAATTCGATACTCGAGTCCCTTCGGTCCAGGTCACATTGAACTGTGTTCATTGAGATAAATCGAATGATATGAGTTTCAAGAAACGTACCTGACGAGACACTTGGCCACCGAAGTCTAGTTTGAAGCTCGTGTAAAGATTCTTCTTTCCATCATAAACGGCCGCCTTGATAAACACGTCCGGGAACTGGCTTTGCATCGCTTCGATCAACTGTAAGTTAAACTTTGCCCGATGGGACTTTTCCATAGCTAGAGACATTCAAAGGTCATTCTATGCATTGGCGACAGATCTTGAAGGTACCAACCAACTATAACGTGTAAGTCATCGCGACACGGAGAAAGAGAAGGAGAATCCTTACCGTCGTAGTGATAAGCTGTGATGTCAGGAATGTTCATCTCGCATGCATTAACAAGAATAGTCATCGCCCTCCCAGCCTTCCCAAAGTCTGGGCGAGGTGCACCGACGGCTTGTACATGAGCTTAAAAAAATCAAACGATAAGGAATTGAACAATAATGGCATATTTTTCTTTCTAAATATTGCAGAACTCACAGGAAACGGAGGCGCTGGGACTGAGTTGTGGCCCAGCGCCTCCTCCTCCGATGCCACCCCCTCGCCCGCCACCTCGCCCTCGAGCGGGTCCTCCACGCTGCTGGGGAGCAGCTCCCCGAGCGGGGTATGGAGAACCACCTCGTTGGCCTGGTGCCATCCGTGGGGGAGTCATGTTGACAAAAACGTAGAGTAAAGCGGTAAATGACGGGTAGTAAAGCGATCCGAAATCACATCGATCACAAAAACACGTCGCTTTATACCCGGTTAGAATGCCGAGATGCCGAAGACATGACCGGCCCTGGCGCCTGTTTGTAGGGTAAGAAGTTGAGAAGGACCACAGAATACGTCCTGCGTGTGATCCAACACTTTGGCATATCCAAAGGGTCGAAAATACGTACTATGTGTCTCAGTATATCTCATGTGCTGTGGGGGGATACCCTTCCTCTGTCCAAACAGTCGCAGTGTTCTTGTAAACAATTCGGATAAAGCGAACTAGTGAGGTTACACTGACAGAAACCTGTGTGGGGGACAGCACGAACTAGTGCTCACGGGAACAATTGCACTGTCACCAAAGAAGCAGCTGACGAGTCTGGATCGAGCAGTTAAATGCAGAGAACTTTCTTACCCACGTAAAGATATCACGAGGGAAGATGATACCTTGCAATGGAAACCGGCGCCTACATTTATGCGATAAGGACCGTGCAATAACCTCATGTGATGTAAGGACAATGTAAGAAAGGCTTGTACACAGCGGTTCTGTGAAAAGGAAGGGTGTACACAAGGCCAACCGCATAGAAGGGAAGCACAACTGCATGGGAAGGTCTATTGACTGATATATCTTCCCACATATCTCTCGTAGACGGTCAGGGTGAGCAGGAAGAGCCACCTCCCCGAGAGGGAGTGAGCATGCATCAAGTGGTTATCCGATAGACTGGCAAGTCATCCCTCGAATTTATCAAGAACGAAAGGGCTGAAACGAAATTGAGAGTGCCGGCCAGTAGTATCCTGAGAGTAGAGGGTTAAATAAAGAACTGAAGAAGATAGGGTCAATAACGCGTTCATCAGTACCCGCACACCCTTCCATCCGGGAGGATTTTTTGTCCGACGATAACTAGGGCCACCAGAAACATACAGATCTTTCAAATTTTATCCGACTATGCTCGCACCAAAGATTTACAAATTTTCGGTCGGAGAGCTAAGAGTACGACTTTGAGAGGTTTGGAGTACGAACTGAGTGATTCCGCCTTCTGTATCAAGGATCGGCGAGGTCTACGAAGAATGAGTTCAGTTACTAAAGAGGGGGACTTTGAGAAAATGTACCCTAGTACGGTTTCATGGTGTAGTAACGACTAATGCCTCCTGGATCGGACTGACTGAACGCAAGTCTAAGATCCACCGACGAAGCTCATGCTATGCCAGGAAACGATATAAGGACACGATATCAAAAATAGCAACCGTGAAATACTTCTCTCGAGTGGTACCAGTTCCATCATAAAGCTGAAAACCACGCGAATGTCTAACATTACAAACAAGGACCTCCCGTTATAACCATGGCACCCATGAGAGTATGAAATAATGTTCGTTTTTGAACTTTGAGATGCCCAACGAATGTTTTGCAGGTCGTTTTTGTCAGGTAATTTCCTTTTCTACGCTCGGAGTTCTATCTGCAAGTAGGTATATTCAGCGTCACTGGCCTGCAGGGTACATTCAAAATCGGGAGGGCATAGAGCAAGCTCTATGGATAGTGAATGATGGCGAAAGACGACAAAGACGGTATCCGCATGGTCTGAAACTGGAATGATGACGGGCGGAAGAAAAGGAGTCGGAAGCGGCAAAATCCGGCATAATAACTGGACCGACCCGGGTACGGTCCTGTCAGTGCCGTTCGTTCACTGGGGCCAATTTGAAGAGTCTGGCTCTCTCCACGATATTGATACAGCTCGAGATCAGCGATCACATTGCGCAAGGCGCTCTGGAGCAATTTTTCAAGCATGTCCAGGGGAATCTCCGTGAAATCAACCACAAACGGGTATCCCGCTTCACCAAGGATGAGCCATAACTGCAATAAAGTGTGAATGAATGGTGGCGCGAATAGTCTGCCTCATAAAGACCAGTTTATCAAGGTATATCCTAGCTATATTCTAGCCCAGAACACCTCTATAAAAGGCATGAATGTAAGCCAACAAGATCGATGGGAGGCAATTTCTGGGTTCTGCATCGAATGCCCGCAATTTGTCAATGGAAAGATGACGAATGAAGGCGTCAAAGCAGACGTTGAACGGCAGAGGATTTCGCAGCTTCAGTATTGTACACAACACCAAGACAATATTGACTGAGTTAAACCCCTTGAATTATCAAAGTTGTATTGTTTGACTCCTTAGCCTACGGAACTCATCGGCGCGCGAAGTAATCACCCCGTCGTATGAAGCAACAATGTCCACTGTCGTCTGATCAGCATGCATGCTCTCGACAGAGGTCGACGCGCCGTAGATCGTATATGCTCCCAAAGATTCCTCAGGTGAGAGCTGCACGACGATGTAGTCAATACGGGGACCGAGAGCACCTAAAACTAATTATCAGAGGGGAAGTCCTCATTGGTAATACATCCACGGACTAACCGATCATTCGTGTAGGTACTGCTATTTTGGCTGATACGTTTACCGGATTGGTGGATGTCAAGACCTGTATTGGGGAGTATCAGCCAACTAGATGAATGGGAACTAGGAGCAGAACCGTACCGCACCTTTGATCACGATATTGCCATCTTCGTCTGTCGAACTCAGGTCCGGCAAGAATACATTAAAACAAAATAAAATTGGATGTCAGTACAAGGCTAGTAAAATGGTACGTAGGTAAATAGCATTCATTATTCGACATGTCCACACAGTGAACATCGACCCAGACATTCGTACACAACAGGCGACAGAAGTTCAGACGTAAGTAATGAATCGTTGATAAGAAAGGCAGACATAGAGGAATGACGGACGATTACTGAGAAACATCTTCAGCTTCATCAGTAGCCAATCTAAGGAAACATCACTCACCATGAAATACATCCTCTTTGACTGAGTATCGTGTACCGGGAGATACTGACCTCGGTGTTTATTGAGGGTTTCTTCCTTGGTCTGCGATCCCCCAGACACGACAGATGATGGAGCAGCCTGAGGATCGTAATGGGTCTTTGCCCGGCTGCAAACAATATGGGCGTCTGGAAAATACATAAGCAACGGAAGACATGAAGAACAGAAAGGATGCACAGTAGACAGGTGTAGGAATAGACACCGAACGCGTCGACCTTGCATATGTAAAACAGAGGGTATAGGCTAGCGACTGAATCGCATCCGCGCTGTAGACAAAGTTTCGTCTCGTGTATACTAGCATTTGAGAAACACAAGGCATACCTAAATCCAAATTCCTGTAGAGTGCAAATGACTATCAATATCAGTGCAAATGATGGCAGGTGAATGACTCACATCATAAACAACCTAGATGTTACAATAGTCAACCAAGCAAAGATAATGAACAGAGGCTAACATACGTTATAGTGCGAGCTCTTACTGGTACCAAGCAACCCCCCGTGACTCTGCAAGTAAAAGTCGAACTCCACGGGGTTCGTTATCGCTTGATCGATAACGGTACCCGGGAGAAGATTACCGCTTTTTGCGTCTTTATCTCTGGCATCCTTTGGGAAAAACCTGGCAAAAACAGTCAGCATTTAATGTCACGAAACACAAAACGAGCCAACCTCATATGATGACGCTTCCCAACAATGATGAACGTGATTTTTGGAGGCGGGTTTATCTTAGCATCTCTGCATGCGGCTAGTAAAGTCAGAACGAGAAGACATAATGAGAATAACAGGGTCGGTACCTTCAAGGAGAGGAAGCTCTGCGGAAGGATGTCAGGAAGAACACATCATCGAAATTGACAACTGACCTAAGTCCAAAACTTTTTTGAACTCTCCTTCAGATACACCATCTACCAGGGCAATTCGGCATTATCAAGAAGGAGAGGGCTCAGCGACCTACCTCGGAAGAATATGAGTCGCTTTGGTAGCGTCGCGACCTTCTCCACGCCACTTCTATAGCCCATGTAGCCTAACAGAAGGTCCTGTCATCTAATGAGTCACACGGGAATTGCCAGAATAAGGAATTGGGCAAACCTTTGCCATCGTCTGCAAGTCAGCGATCATCTCTTGGCGTCCTAGTTGAAGCGTGGTCTTGGCCATATATCGAGCGCCATTGGAATCAATACTGGCTACCACGGAGGCATACGAGGGCGATTGGCTGCCCGGGGCTGGATGCATGACATCCGCGCCTGTATGTACCATCAGCTACGCTACGAGGTATACTGAAACTAACTTACCCATCACAATAGTCGGCATCCTGGGGTCGGAGATGATAGGTGCAGACTTTGGGTCTGGAATAACATTTACACCACCCAACTTGGCGTTAATCCTAGAGGACGTTCGCTCAAACTTCTCATTTGAACACGGAAGATGACATGCTACTTACTTCAGGGCGACGTTTGCCCAGTATTGCGGCCTGGCGTTTCGACATTTACCGACACGCAGACACTGGTTGGCGACACCTCTCTGCAAACAAATATAGTAAGGAAAAATACACGCAAAAAGATATGATGGTCCACCGACCTTTATGTCCCCGCAGCTCAAAACATTTACTTGTTAAGAATACTTCTAGGCCTGAAAATAAAAACTATGCTTACTGTTTGACTGCTGTATATAAATCTGCATTACTTCCGTCCGGAAGGATGCACACAATAAATGTTGGCACAGTGTTTCTTTCCGCTCTGTTCTGAGAGACTGCATCGAAGATAGACTATTAGAAGCCATTATGATTTAGTCTCGCGACAAAAGCCAAATCAACGCCCACAAACCTGGTCAACATTGCTCTGGGGATTCTTATAGAAAAATGAAGGTTGTTTTTCTGGGACCGGCATGCCTGGATGGACTATTCAGGACCCAGACGCATTCTCGAAGGTCAAAGGAATAACTCACCGACAGCTTCGCATCCTTGAATGAGACCGGTTATTGTCCTTTTCGCGTCGTCCGGACTGAAGCGGTTCTGCTGCATAAAGATCACAACGATCCAATGCCCGAGAGACATGGGCTTCGAAAATTTCTTATCGACCCTAAGCGACGTGAGATCGTTTATTGAACACATACCACGCCATCGATACTTACAGATTCCATGCTCCATCCCTCGGTCGCTGACAGATAGTGATTTAGCGAGAGGGTTTATATATCCCTGACGAGTCAAGTACTCACCACCGTAGGCTGCTTTGATCCTGGTCCATATTTTAGCTCCGGCGCGTTGATCATTCGCGCAGGGATCTCCATGGGTAAAGAACCAGTCCTGATGTCGAGACCGAAATCTCGGACATATTTGGATTGTCCGTAAGCCAGAACCTTAGGGAGAATGAGTAAATAACATCTAATAGAACAAAAGGCGGACTTGTATGCCTGTCTGAATCGCACGCAGCCGGTCATCTGGCCTCTTCGTCGCAAACTCCACCATGGCACGCGTAGCGTCCGGATTGAGTTCGCCCCGAGACAGCTGACCGGGAACGATGCGACATCGTTCAAGAGGTATCACAGCGCCCTTCGCAGTCTAGCGGAATATCATTATTTATCTGATTATAGAGCATTGAACATACCTGAACGCAGATGATGTTGGGATACTGTAACCTTTGATTCGCCCTAGCATAGTACTGCGCCACGCTGATCTGTTGACCACCATCAGGAGTGAATAATGTCGAAGCGGCATCCCGATCGGCCAGTTTGTGAATTGAGAGAAGCTTCTTGCCGGAAGCCGCAGAGTCAGCTTCAACCTTGACACCAAAAAGAAATGTTTGGAGGCGACGACGCTGTGCAGGAGGTATCGCCTGCGGGCCCGTCGCTCGTAGATACCTTTCTGCGTTTTCTCTGCGGTTGCCGGTGAAGAATTCCAAACATGTCTCGATCAACGAACCCGGTTTGAACATCACACCGGTAGAAATGTCGATGTTGACGAGGAGCCGATTCAAAGCCGGTCGAACCGACTGGAAGTACCCTTGCCAAGCCTCAAGCCCTGTATTGGCGAGAGGTGCTTTGATCTTGTCGCTATAGAACGACCGCACTCGGAATGGATAGTTTAGAGACGGCTCCATACGGATCACAATGTTCAAAGCCTGAATCGTTTTCAGGTCTAGCCCAGTAGTCCATAAACGACAACACTTACTGTGAGGCTGGTAGAGACATTTTCGTCCCATGATTGCTGACCTTGGGTGTATCGGCGAAGTACCCTGCAAACAATCAGTTCTTATCCTGCGCTATGAAGATAAACGGGAGTTACTCCATGTTTATTTCCCTCGCTTCCGTGATCTTGATCTTAAAATTCGATACTCGAGTCCCTTCGGTCCAGGTCACATTGAACTGTGTTCATTGAGATAAATCGAATGATATGAGTTTCAAGAAACGTACCTGACGAGACACTTGGCCACCGAAGTCTAGTTTGAAGCTCGTGTAAAGATTCTTCTTTCCATCATAAACGGCCGCCTTGATAAACACGTCCGGGAACTGGCTTTGCATCGCTTCGATCAACTGTAAGTTAAACTTTGCCCGATGGGACTTTTCCATAGCTAGAGACATTCAAAGGTCATTCTATGCATTGGCGACAGATCTTGAAGGTACCAACCAACTATAACGTGTAAGTCATCGCGACACGGAGAAAGAGAAGGAGAATCCTTACCGTCGTAGTGATAAGCTGTGATGTCAGGAATGTTCATCTCGCATGCATTAACAAGAATAGTCATCGCCCTCCCAGCCTTCCCAAAGTCTGGGCGAGGTGCACCGACGGCTTGTACATGAGCTTAAAAAAATCAAACGATAAGGAATTGAAAAATAATGGCAGATTTTTCTTTCTAAATATCGCAGAACTTACAGGAAATGGAGGCGCTGGGACTGGCGGTTCGTGACCCAGCGACTCCTCCTCCTCTACCACCCCCTCGCCCGCCACCTCGCCCTCGAGCGGGTCCTCCACGCCGCTGGGGAACAGCTCCCCGAGCAGGGTATGGAGTACCACCTCGTTGGCCTGGTGCCATCCGTGGGGGAACCATGGCGATAAAAATGTAGAGTAAAGCGGTAGATGACAGGTTATAAGGAGAACCTAAATTAAATCGATCAAAAAATGCGTCGCTTTATACCCGACTGGAATGCCGAGATGCCGATGACATCACGGACCTGGCGCCTGCGCGCAGGCTAAGAAGTTGGGAAAGGCCACGAAATATGTTCTGCTTGTGATCCAACACTTGAACATATCCAAAGGGTCGAAAAATGTACTATGTGCCTCAGTATATCTCATGTGCTGTGGGGGATACCCTTTCTCTATCCAGACAGTCGCGGTGTTCTTGTAAACAATTCGGATAAAGCGAACTAGTGAAGTTACACTGACAGAAACCTGTGTGGGGACAGCACGAACTAGTGCACACGGGAACAACGACACTGTCACCAAAGAAGCAGCTGATGAGTCTGGATCGAACAGTTAAATGCAGAGAACTCTCTTACCCATATAAAGATATCACAGCGAGGCATGATAATACCTCGCAATAGAAACCGGCGCCTGCAACTATGCGATAAGGACCATGCAACAACCTCGTTTGATGTCAGGACAATATAAGAAAGCCTTGTGCACAGCGGCTCTGTGAAAAGGAAGGGTATACATAAAGCCAACCGCATAGAAGGGAAGCACAGGTGCATGGAAAGGCTTACTGTCTGATATATCTCCTCCCCGCGACGGAGCGGAGATGCATCAAGAGGTGGTCCGATAGACTAGAAAGTCATCCCTCGAATTTATCAAGAACAAAAGGGCTGAAACTAAATTGAGGGTGCCGGCCAGTAGGATCCTGGGAGTAGAGGGTTAAATAAAGAACTGAAGAAGATAGGGTCAATAACGCGTTCATCAGTACGAGGACTTCGTAGGGTCACCACTCAAATGAACCGAATCAGTGGATATGAACACGTTCGTCAGACATCATGCTGCTACAGTGCTACTAGCATGAGCTCGGTCTTGTCTTGGCTAGACAAAACGAGTACGATAAGCCGAAAAAGGCAAGGCAGCAGCCCTGGGACTAATCGATAGTGCGGAAAGACCGCCAAACTGCACGATGTCACACGAAATGATGGGTTAGGATCTTTTCGAGTGATTTCACAAGCTACTCTGACTACCTCAGGTGATACCCTCGGTCGCTTAGCAATGATGTCCCAGTTTAGAAAACGGGCTCACAAGGAATTAATTGTTACAAAATTAAACGGCCACTGCTCCCATCTGTCCCTGTTCGACGAACAGATATCAATCACCGTAAGGTTTTGATTTTGAAAGACTTGGCATTAAACTGCCTCGCCTCCCATCTCGTTTTTGCTCCATTCCTTTTCTAACTGCGACTCCCTCTCCGTCGTATCCGATGATGAGGACGCTGGGGAGTCATCATGGATGTCAAGGCACCGCACGGTAGCGAAGGTGTTGATCGGGTCGAGAGTTCGGTTAAATTCCAAAATTGACCTAGGCGGCTCTTCCCATGTCGTTAAAGGTTTCGTACTGCCGCATGTTACTCGGGCAACTATAAGTGCGGGGGCCAATCCCTGTTAAGAACCGGATCAGACCTCAATGATCCAATGGCAGAAAGAAAACCCCTACAGTGATAGTAGATGTGAGAGCGATAGGGAAATTCGCGTTAAGAGCTCCATGTTTGTAGAACGCCAACGTGATAATCATGGCTGCGGCGTACATAGCGGCCGATTCGACTAAGATATGGATCAGTCGGCTGAATTTGTAAGCACGTTGGGATTTGAGCCCAGTGAGCTTGTCTGTTTGGTGATGCGTGTTCCAAATTTTGAAGACTATGAGCGAGGTACATCCGACGGTCACCGACACCGATATGCAAAAGTATGGCAAGAGCCAGTCGATTTGAGCGGCACTCCATGCGCTACCTGGTGGAGGTGTCGTCGCTTGCTGGTACAGGCTAAAGGAAGCAAAAACTAGAACGCGGGTCAGAGACGATCAAGCAAGTTGTGCACAACATGCCTATCCCAACGACGTTGCAGAACGAAGGTATAGCAGCAACTATCTTCTTCCGTCCCCAGACATTCCAGCAGCGCCAAACCTTACATTTGTGCCTTCAACATTGAAAAGCACACACGAATGAATTCACCGTGACTTACTACGACGAAGTCGGCTATCGTTGTGTTTACGATGAATGTGGCGGTACTGATAAGCATCCACTTCGGCGCGTTGAACAGATAATCAAACGCAGTTTCGTCCGTTTGTCCGTGGCCGATGAATGATCCTCGGATATAGCACCATCGCAGTGCCAAGTGCAGGGTGGCTAAAAGATACATCGCAACAACCACGACGCCCATAACAATTCGCGCCGTGCGTTTCTCATTCACCGCTGAGAAATCAGAAGTAAACATCGAAGCAATCCAGAGTTATGGAAAAACACACCTATCATCCATAAAGTAAACAGGACGACCGTAGTATAAATTCCTACCGAGTCATGTCAAGGATGGGGTATCCTATCTGCAAAACAGGACACATACCGTGCGCGAGTGACTCCATCAAGGTCACATTAAGCATGATATCGCGGTATTCCAACGAGAACTCTGGAGGAGACGACATGATACTGGGAGAGAGATCCAAGGACTATAGCACCATAGGCACTCCAATTATAAGTCCCTCCGTTGAGCGCGCATTACCCATACCCGGAACCTACGATATCGGAGTATTTGTCTGGCCGAGATCTTGGCGTGTGCACAGGCTGTCGAACTCGTACTAGCTAGAGTGGTGCTATCTTCTCCGGGCGGCCTCACACGAACGATACGAAAGACTAAGAGCGCCGGGTTGAAGAACAGCATGCATAAGTGGTAGATTCATGATACCATCGGTGGGTGAAAGATAGATGAAAAATCCCGGACCGATGGAGCCGATCATGATCAGCGGGATGGCCGATAAATCCAGCTTTCCAGTTTTCCGGGATTGTCAAAAATGCCTTCGAGGTACGCGTTAGGCGAAATGTCGAGGGATGCGGGCACTATTTCTGAGGTAGAGAGGCGGTAATAATTAATTAGTAAGCCGTGCTTACTGAGTTCAAGTAAGCACTACCCCAATTTCGTATTGATATGCATAAGGGCCGACCCTGAAAGTTATAGCGTCATCATCAGCTATTTTCAGGTGTTGGCCCTTCATTTCATCGCGTTGGATGCAGGATTTACACGGCCACTGTGAGAAAATATCAGGTTCATCAGGCCTTCCGTCCCTTCGTTGTAATAGATTCGAAGATGTACTAGGGAAGAATGTGCGACCAAGATCACGAATCATTTTTCTGATCGATTGAATCTGCCGAGCTGAATGCGAATGCGAAGCGCCTGTGTACAGACAACGAACAGATTCCAAGGTTGATCTTCAGACTCTAGGCAGTCGGGTTATTGCTACATTACCGGAGCGTCAACGTTATCCCGAAAGACAGCAGTAAGTAGTCATTGGCGAACCACAGTGATTCGTCGCCACCATATCATGACATAACACTGGCTTCCTAAACGAGATTTTCAGGGTTCGCATGATCCGGAGGGCGCGGCTGTGAGGTCAGAGGCAAGTAGAGACTTGATTGAAGTCACAACGCTGGTGTTCAAAAGAGACACTGGGAAATTGGTGAGTTGCTTCAATGAGGCTTGCTATTTTGGAGAGATGCCTAGGCATGTTGATGGAGAAAAGCGAACGAAGTAAACATCGATAAGCCGCAGACAGGAGACAGATGAATTCACCATGACCCAGCCACTTGAATGGCATGGACTTACGCTAATCTAATAAGCTCAGCACAGCTTACAAGAATACAGGCCCCACAAATTGCTTAGTGACAGCCGACGCGCCAGAGATAGAACTGAGCCCCAATGTCAACAAGTCAGTACCGGGGATCAAAGACGCACGATCCTGACGCGTCGGGAGCCAGGGGGGCTGAGGGATTCTCCACTAATCACTGGACGCATGCGAGGTTGGCGACCGACGCTTCTCCATTGCAGTGATAAGAAGCCGAACCTATACATTAACGGCCCCGGTGAATTTCTTTCGAGACATTGAAGCAATTGTTCACGGGACGCTGAGAAGGGTATATGTTTTGATTTCCTTTGATGAGATTCAGAACTTACGAAGGGGGGACCCACGAAGTAACTTAATAACAGCGCTCACTGGAGCCCAGGTACTCCAATTGATATGAAGAGGCGCCAGCCAGTCTTTAATATAAGCTGACCGCGGGAGTCATTTCAGCGGATATGAAAGACCCAGCGTCAAATTCCCTGTATGGTATACGAGAAACTGTACATGAAATCAGTTGTTGAGATGGAGCCATTCACGAACCGTGATTGCTGTCACTTGACGTGAGAGATCTTTCCCGTGGAGAGGGGGGCTTGCCAGTGCATCATAAGGGTGCTGCGAACGATAGTCATCATTTTGCGCCGGCGTGTTTTTTGGCATCGTAATGACGAATGGGGCGCCTCCTTGAGAAAAGTAAGGTCTGAACTACCGATAAGGCACAGTCTTCGTGCACCGCGTTGTTGAACGTCAAATCGCACTTGGCCGTGAAGTCCACCCGGGACCCAACCAGTCTGGCGACGCCGCAGAGTTCCTATCGAGGGATTGAAGAACGAATAGCTTGAACCAGCAAGTTATGCGTCGCCTAAGCAAGGACAGGACGATACTCTGCGACTGATCAACATACTGCCCACTATGGCATCGTCAAAGTCGCGGAAGTGCTTCTAGCCTACCTGGTAACGATTTAGGAAGAACGCTATCGAGCCTAGGAAGAGGATGTAACTTTAAGAACCTAGAATTGCCTCGGGTGAACGACGCTGTGTCGGTGATGGCGGTCTGAATTTTCGATAGGCGTTGTCGGTAACCGATTATCGCCGAACAAGATCCACGCGACTGTGGATACCACGCCATGCCATATCGAGACTAGTTCGATCCCAGGAGCGAACAGGTGTTTAAAGGGAGCCTGCCATGGGTGGCTTTGCACCTTTTCCGCAGGCAGCGTTTCTGTAACATCATCACCCCTCAACCACCGAAAGAACGGAAAAACTTTGAAAGGTTGGCGAAGAGATATGGTATTCAATAAGTGGTATCGCGAAGGCTGCCGTTATCGGACCCTGCAGTGGATATTCTGGGAGTAGCTCCA
>JAUDZF010000368.1:0-21839 GCA_030407055.1 Armillaria mellea | reverse complement strand
GCCAACATAATTCAATGTCAGAGCCATAGCAATGCGCAGTCTATTTGGAATTTTTTAACCGATGCTAGTTGACACACTGCTTGGAGAAATCAGCGCTGGAAGGACTCACTGCATCGACAGTTACGCAACTACGCACTTGAAGCTGTTGCGACCTTGGTTACCGTCGGATACCGGAAGCTGGTTTTCGATTATGATACTTACTAGCTGCTGGATGTAGCTTCGGCGAAGCTTCATAACTCTGCTACAGCACGATTCTAAGATTTCCTAGCTCCTGGTTGACGGAACCACGATTGAAAACCAAAGTTCTAAGCAGAGTCGCCCGCTACGACATTCCTCGAAGTGGCCACAGTTCCGTAATTCATGAAACAAGATGGTTCTAGTTTCGGGACCCAACATACCGGCCCGTTTCGAGGTGTTCGACAAATCGTGCTCACATACTTACTTACTTCCTGATAGTTTCAACAAATTCGCTTCCAAAGTCTGTGCACCATGCGTTCAGCGCGGCGCCACCAAAATCTGATATTGGGCGTCATTGTAACTTTCAGGCAACTGAGGTGTTTCGGGGTGTATGTCATTCTTGAAACATACATGCAAGCACTCCGCTCTTTCGCATTTGGGACTTGTAAAGCATTGGCTGCGTAGCTCGTCTATAAAAGCCAGTTGGTTTCGAGCATACCATCCAACAACCGTACTCGCACAGTTATAACCACCGCTGAGCATACCATCTATCCACATACAAAAAATGATGTTCCAAATCAAGTTGACCGCTATGGCATTGGCCGCCGTTCCTCTTCGCAGGACAGGCAAACGCCACCGCGGCTAATGCTGGTATGCATCGAACTCTTTCGCGACTAACCGTCTTCGCTGACCGTAATGTTATCAGTCGACGCGTGCAACGGTTCGAACCATTACTCTGTCGGACACTCTTGTGCCTTCCAGGACTCTCAAGGCAGTAAGTCAACGAATTCGAATACGTACTACCTTCTGAAGCTCATGGTTTCGCAGCGTGCCAAAACAACAATTGTGGCGTGCTCGTTGTGTCCCCAACTGACACGGCAGCGTCAACGGACATGGCTGAATAGTCCGTGTACATAGTTCGTTTGCGTAGTTCTCACAAATTCCATGTATGCTCTTCAGAGTACTTCAAACCTGTCGTGACAAGACGGCAGCATGTGCTTTGTCTAAGCCGATAGTTGCAGTTGAAAACGACCAAGGACCGTCAAACTACCATGACGTGGATACGAAACTAAATTAACCAAGAAAATCATTTATTAGCATCGAGTCTTACACAAGCAGCCACTTACTCTGTGGATCACTGGACTTGTTGGTGAATAGGTCTGAGGCGAAGAGGTGAAATATCCGGACTATATTACCGAAACGTGAGTTGCTATAAAAGGGGTTAACTAGACGGGAGGGAGTGTCCCTTCCATGTCGCTGGGGTGGTGATATTGCCTTCTTGAGTGGTATATTCATTCATTAACCCCCTATTCAGGTCCAACAGACCAAGTCGACTGTCTGATAAACTCGCTCTTCGCTGACATTGCATAAGATTCGGATACATATAATGGAATTCAAGGATATAGCAGGAAAGAAGTGCAAACCTCAACGATCTCAGATCGAGGCGGGAACCCGAAATTTAATCAAGTTCTTTCCTATCGTCCGATGAGATATTGACGTTGAAGGCTCGCGCTCGATTCTCTGGAAATCAAGATGCTGGAACAGTTTCCCAAGCCGGAGAATAGGACGGAGTTCGCTGATCTGGGGAATGCGAGAAATCCTGGCAATCTTGAATACAGGAAGTCCATCTAGCGTGAACGGAGAGATATCGTACGGTCCAGGTGCTTAAAGGTCAACTCTCGAGGAAAGTACCACACGGTATAACTGATTCAAAAGGGACTGTGATCAGTGGCCCATCGTCGCAAGACGCAACGAGGACTGCGAATGGCTCAGAGGGTTCATGAATATTGGGCCTGATAGCTATGGCTCCAACAAGATCTGCCTTGTGCCTGTGGCCGATCGACTCCATATGTCCACCTCCTCGAGTAGTGCAGACCAATATTCGTTCTGATAGGCCCCCTCGATGATGATACCAGGGGACACAGTCCGAACCAAAAGTAGAAGCGGCCTCCGATCCTCCGATATTGTGAGTTGGCCTATACAAAGACACAGTGAGAGATATAGTGAAGGAATCGTCCGGGGCACGATAATGTTCAACGAGGTATGTAGCGAAGATGGTGGAGCAGAACAAAGATGTTGCTGACTATTCCAAGCCGCGTCGTTTTCGGACCGCATACCCACTTCCACCTCTTTCCTTTCAACCATCATCATGGCTCCCTATCGTCCTGCTCTCTCGACCACCCACAAATCTCGTCCCAGGACCCCGTACTCGCGTAGGTTCTTTGTTATCTTGACCTGCCAGTGACCGAACACCTCTCTTCCAGCCATTAAGCCCTACAAACGATCTCCACTGCGGTACAGCCGCTACAGCTCTGGTCCCCGACGAAGTACCCCACCAGAATCTCACTCTCGTCGAGTTTCGAATAATTGGCACCATCGGCCATCTCTTCTTGATCCTATCTATGAGAACCCTCTTGCCCGGAGGAGACAGGAGGTGTCATTCGATTTTGAAGACTCTTTTCGCGTGCCAGTTCAGAGAGAGGGAGACCATCACGATGACGACGACGTGTTGTTTCCCTGGGAGGACGAACAAACACTCATAGCCGAACTCTCCCACGATGGGTGAGCGTTTACGCGCATATATCCAGGTTATTTTCTGAAAGCCCCTGAGCCGTGTCGAACCAGACGACGACGAAAATGTTTTCAAGCTCATCGACTCACTTAAACACTCCTTTACACGCCATTCAAATATTCTCGTTGATGACATTGCACAGACCCTTGTTCCTGCTGTCAATCGCGTCAAGGAAGCTCACCACGTCCCTCAACACTCGGGTCGACCACGACTTCGGGGAGGGACTATGGGGGTTCCATGGGACATGCAAGAAAATTGAGCTCGCGACGTTGAAGGATGCGGATGAGGTCCAGGAGGAGTATGAGGCTGCACAGGTGAGTTTGGGTTTCTATGTCTCCCTTCTTTGTGTTTCATGTTTTCCTAGGTGCGCATTGCGAATATTATGGACAAGCTCGAGGACGTGTATGCTCGCCGGGACAAACTCTGGATTGACTTTGAAGTTAAATTCAATAGCCTTGGTATCGCTCTCCGTCTTTTCAAGTGCATTTCTCACCAAAGTCGTCACAATGGACCCGACGATTGAGATGGTCAAGGACCTCCCTGCTAGAATGGAACGTGCTATTTCTGAAGTCGATAAACAGAGCAAGAAATTGAACAAGGACGATGTCGGACCAGAGCAGACGCTGAAGGACCTCTTGACGAAACTAAATTGATCTGTGCTTACTACTTGGACTTGCTTCTTGCTATCATCCTACTATTCCCTTGTCTCTAGCTTTGGCTGTCGTTCCTTGCTACGACTCATTCTGCTTACAAACCATAACCGAACCGCTACAGTGCTTTTTCCGGTTTGTAGAACCTGTTTTTATCGCCATATCCGACTTAACTCTTTATCTCAGATCTACATCAAAGCTGTCCCCTCAGGGATGTTGTCCTCGATGGTTAAAAGAAGGACGATACTCGGCATTTTATCAATGGACTGTATCGGCTGCTGTTATCTGCGGAGAACAATGTCAACGGTAGAGCATTGCCTGTGTCAATCGGTGACTAGCTCTTTCCATTAGAACTGATCCTATACTGATGTTGTCCTATTCCTTTGTCTCTAGAGAAAGGGTTAGTTTTGATATACTTTTGAGACTCATGTTCTTTGATCCCTCTATCAGTGGCACAAACATGATGCCAGGATCCTCCCATTGTCATTGCTGGGCTGGGTATTCATCTCTTATTGTGCTTGTGCGACCCCAAGCTCTGGGCTGAGATCCTGCTTCGACCTGTACCCAGTTCATTCTACTCGTCGATAACCGATATGCCAATAGCCGGTCTTTCTAACAACGAAAGTATCGATCTTTGCAGCACGGACTGTGGGGGTGCGTCTTGGATGACCGCTATTTTGGATTTTCAAGGTTCCGGTTGCTCTCCCTTGTGCTCACTTTTTGCATCTCCTTCCACTTTATCTGTATGAGTGAGGAATGTGTTCGGTTCCGTCATAGAGCGTAGTACTCTGGTCGTTTCCTTCTTTCTCAGGAACACCTATCAGACTAAGGTACTTTCGCGCCATTATTGCTTCTCGCGGTTTCCAGAACTCTGTCGTCCGATTCAACTTTCCCCTTAATCCCGAGACGGACATCAATACTTAAGTGAATGTCCTGTCATGAACGCCGTACTCATAAATGATGGATAAACCAGAACCTATGTACCCACCTAGTCACACTATTGCTCCATAAGGCTCTTTCATGAGCAGATAATGTTCTTTCCAGGTATTCGTAATGAAAAATCGATGATTGTATGTTTTCAGCTACTGATATAACTTCAAGGATTGCCGAAACGCGGCAGTAAAATCTGGTCACGAGCAGCACCAGACGGTCATTCGACTTGTAAAGTCATGTTGTAAGATATTCTGAAGAAGTGAGTTTTCCTTTGCCTGCCGCAAGAATGATATGAACTTGACTCATTTAGTACTCTTGTCGCATGCCAAAAGCAGCTGGTTTTCTGCGAATGGACATCGGTTTTTACCGCGGGAACCACGTTGTCCCGTTTTTGGGCTCTTTACATGGGTACGTAAATGTTCCCTCGTTCAGCTTGTTTTTCGAAACTCGTTTTATGATTAGGATGTTAATGATACCTCGTTTTTCTGATCAGAAAATGTGCAGTGATTAATGTGAAACGGACTTTTCCTTCAAGCGCTTTGTTGGAAAGCAGGAGACACGGTGTGCGGACATATTTGCTGCCGTTACTCGATGGTCAGAAGGTCGCAGAAAGTCGATACTCGGTGTCTGATTGATATCTGGAGCAACGGTAGCTGTCATCACCTGTTCCAACCGGTGACTGGCTCCATCCACTGATTGATATCGTTGACGTTGAAAGCTCGTCGCACCGGGGCGAGTGCTAAAGTTCTCTACATAGATATCGACTTGACAAGTATTGCAGGACCAAATCTGAAACGTTGTACTTGCGTGCGGTGATAGAACTACGGCGCCTCCGGAGCCCAGACAAGTATCCGACGTACTCTTTTCAGGTTGGCTACTTCGATGATTGGCAAGGTACGAATCGGCTTCGATCACTCGTGCTGTTCCTAGCAGGGGCGAGGAGGATGAACGCCCAGCACCATTGCTTATCACGGTATCTTGATCAAGGTACCATCCGTTCGGGATTAATAATAAGGTGGCGGGGCCTGAATGCGATGATAATAGAGACGAGAAGATGATACAAGCAATACATAGACAGTCGGCGTACATACAACAAGAATCCGCAGGTAACCAAGGAAGGAGAGAAAGAGAAACTACTGCAAAGAGCAACACTGGCAATCAGTTCGTTGTTGTCCGTAAGGATCCTCCGCCCGTCCAACGGGACCCCACACTGAGGGAACCTGTTGTTTGGTGAGCCCGAGCCAAGGATAACGGGCATGAGACGTACGAGGTGGTCTTTTGTTGTTTTGCAGTACCGTATGAGACTGAGCGGCGGTGAGACAAGGGCAGCAGGGGGGACGGAGAACGTACCTGGCACTGGCCTCGCTGACCCTCACTCGCGGCCGGGCCAGGTCCTCCCTGAGCCGCTGATTATGTTCGAGCAGCCGACGGAGCTTGAGTTCGGACATGGCCTGGCGGCCTCCTGTGCGGGTGTTCATAGGGGGCGATCGGGGCTGACGGTAGCCGTATTCACGATCTTGGCAAAAATGGTGAGCTAAGCGGCGGCAGGTACGGTACAAGGGCCAGCTCACTCAGGCTGGGCTATTATCAGGCAAAGGATAACCGTGGGCGACGGTATCCTTTGGCTACAAGGTTGGCTGGTTGGCTGTCACAGGTAAAGATACATATATACCCGGCATCACTGCGGGTATTTATCAGCACTCGCAAATCACACCTTTGCCTTTTTGCGAACTTTGGCTTGTCCGCCCGTATTTATGATTCGCGTTCCACGCTGGTTATAGACAGTCTACTTATATCTAACATAGGTTTCGGGCAACAGTGACGGGATAAGCGAGGCGAGTCGATGACCAATAAATTTATAGTAAAGCAACGACCTGATGATATACCGAATGGTGATGATAAGAAAGCAGCAGCAAAGAAAAAATAATGTAGAGGTGAAACTGGATATTGGTGGTGATTGAATGCCAACCGAACAGGATCGGTGGGCGGATATCCTGTTGGTAAGGACGAGGGGTAAACGAGTGTGAAGGTTGGCTTGTTGAGGGGCAATCCGAATATCAGGTCTGCCTTGGTACAAATTCCGAACGACTCCTCCATGAGTGATGAAAAATCCGAGTAGAAAACAGGAACAGTAGAGCGCAATCACATAACGACGCAACTGCAGCCCTGTGCTGGCGGTGCGTACGGATCCTCTCCCTTTCCGACTGGTCCCCATACTGACGGCACCTACAGCAGCTGTGAGTCGTTAGCGAGCGGCAACAAGGCAATGGACATACAAGATGGTCTTTCGTCGTTTTGCAGTAACGTATCAAGCTGGCAAAACCGACAGAGTTGTCATCGCTGCACAGAAAGGAGACATCGGACCCGTACCTCGCGCTTGCTTCACTCACTCGCACCCTGGGCCTCGCAAGGTCCTCCCGCAGTCGCTGGTTATGCTCAGTTAACCGTCGAAGCTTCAGCTCGGACATTGATTGCTGGTAATTTCTGTTAGTCAACGTTCCAAAAACCAAGTCAACGAGGCACACTTTGTGAGGCCGCGCATTCATGTTGATAAGGGTGATTTTAACTGGATTACAAGGAAAGGAAGCTGGAAACGAGGATGAGGTGAGGCCGGCAGACGGGGCTCGTGCAGCTGACCTTTTGAAGAAAAGGAGAGGAGGTCAAGGGTCGAAGGGTTGGCAAACTGGAAAGCTGAATCAGCGGACTTTGAATTTCTGCTACTGATGTAGTCAACAGCCATCAACAGTCTTCCTCTGCAAGTCTCCATTTATTCTTCATGCATTTTCGTTAATTTTCGTTCAGGTATAATAGCACCACCGGTCAATTACCAGTACATTTTACAGGCCCCGGCCATGCGCTACCGAGCCTCGCTTAGCTTTCACCGAGCCCCTTATCCTTACGAAAGCTCCCGGCTATCGCAAGGATCATTCCACGAGGGGGGATGCACAGCTCAACTCTAGCCGTGTACATAAAACAGAGCCTTGAATTCTGCTTTCTCGGGCGGCAATCCCTTTCTTCCGACCAAATTCAACCCCTTTGTTCACTGTACGCCATTATGGGGGACGAAATTTGGGTATTCCCCGGCGTGTGCTTATTCTGATTCTGATGATGCGACGGAGACACAGCGCTCCAGAGAAGAATGGTAGGCCTTGATATGGCGCAACTTGGCCGCGCGTAGAATCTCCCACAAGCGCCGGTGTTCATGATTTCTCCGCAGACGTCATGGGAGGAAACGAGGCTTGATGACCCATGCTCACCGGTACCACAAGCAACGTGGAAGAAAGGAAAACAATGCATTTCACAGTTTGTGCGCATCGAGAACTGCTTTGTTTCACGTCTCCTTACATCCTCGTAGTTCGCCAACGAAATGCCATACTAAAGCTCGCATATGCGAGCTATTCGTTCCTGCATCATTGATTCTCGCTTGGCACGCATGTACATTAGCAAGTTCTGCGAATAGAGCGCATAATTTTGATCAGTACGGAGACACGGCGCTCCAAACGAGCCATCGTTCGATTTCTACTCCACGTATGGATGCGCAAACCTCTTTCAACAAGGTGCCTTCGAATCCAGGAGTTTCTTCAATGCACCGGAGCCGCGGGGAAAGCTTGTGGTAAGCTATCGATTTAATTCCCTGAGGTTCCATTAGGCAGTTTGGGGCCTACATAGCATAGCAAGGGTCTCAGCGCACGCTGGCCACGACAGCTGGCAGTGATTTTGATGAGACGGCGGAGACACGGCTGTACTTGTCGTTCTATTCTGAACAACGCCTTGTATGGGACCTAGGTGAGTTCTTGAACGTGTTTTATGTTTTAATGTGTCAATTAAAATCATGGTTCGATGGAAGCAAAAGGGTCGGACCGTTTGTGTCTTCACAGTGATATCCGGGCGCAGTGGTGATTACCGGAAAGTGTAAGAGAATTCGTGAGCTTCCCGGTATGATCGATCATGTTCCTCGGTCCTGATATCTTATTTAACAGGTCTTCGAAGTGTTGGTGCGTAGCAACCTGAAGTATGAGCAAATCGATGGGAATTCCACGAATAGTTTGTCCGAATTGTGTCTGTGAAGTCCTGTCATCAATCTCGTCGCACCAAAAGCACTATGAGACACTCCGGAGTGCGGTGTTAGAATCCGGGTGCTACAGTGGACCGTACGAACGTGCAGTCATTCGGGCCGACTGTCGGAAAAGTGCAAGCAGACATATTCTTTCACCCCTGCAAAAACGAGCAAGTAGACTCTTAAAGTATACATGCATTCTTTCAGACTCACTGGCAGGTTCAGTATAAATTTCCTAAAGCTTCGATCTGTCGCTCATGGCGCACTTATTAGAACTTACAGTGCATCTTTGGTATCGATGGCGGTACTGTGTCCCATCGATTAGAGAATACCTTTCCATCGGCTCAATCGTTTGATTGCCTGAAGGCTGGCCACGCACGAGTTTTTCATTGCGGTGATACTGATCACGAGTTCATTAGGGCGGTCAACAAGAGTTTGAAACGTAACTAGAGCAACCGCCTGTTCGAGTTGATCGATTTTCATCAACAGTCCGGGTCATTTCTTATCTTCGGGCAGGGAAGGGCAGTTATCCTCGTACCATACACGAGGCTCTTTGCCGTGTCGTCTAACCTTATTTTAGGCGCTACTAAGTGTGCGAAAGTTTTCATTAAAGATACGTGCCGTGTCGAGGCAATACCCAATCTCGGGTCGTCAGAACCTTTCGGTCGGCGTCCTGCACAACCAAGCTTCATACAACTTTCAATGATACTTGAGATGGTGTTCATTCATTCTAGAATTGACATCCTGTCGTTCAATATGGAATGTTAAGAGTTACTTTATACTATATTATTCAGCTCAACCATCTATGTCTTCAATATCGATTGTATAGTTATTGGTGAGCTGAGGGCAGCTTCAGGAACTACTCTGTCCGTCTTCTTATTTTTATATCCTCGTAGCACGTTAACGAAATGCCATAACAAAACTTGTATACGCGAGCCATCGTTCGGTTTCTACTTTAAGTATGAGTACGCAAACTTCTCTCGACAAGGCGTCTTCGAACCAAGTTACTTTGATACGCCGGAGCTGCAAGGAAACCTACCTCGATCTAATTCCCAAAATTCCATTTAGCACATTGGACGCAGCGTGCAATGTATGTACGAACATGCAGTCATTACATAAGTATGGCGTAGCAAGCTATCGACCAAGTAAATGAGATTCGCAATCATCTTCTGAGTCGCCTCACATTGGGTAGTCAATGTTCCAAGCCAGGTAGGTGTGGCTAGTGATGTAGGGTGTTGGCTTTGATTCGTAGTTAAAGTACAGCGATCAGAACTTTGATTCTTGTTCATCGCAGGCGCGAGACCCAACTTAATGCCATAGACATTTATCCATCTGCCTTGATGATGGGGTGCGCAAGCAAGGAAAGATAGCCAAAGCTACTTAGAGACAAAGCAATAGGATGATAGCAAGAAGCAAGTCCAAGTAGTATGCACAAATCAATTCAGTTTCGTCAAGAGGTCCTTCAGTGTCTGCCCTGGTCCGACATCGTCCTTGTTCAATTTCTTGCTCTGTTTATCGACTTCAGAAATAGCACGTTCCATTCTAGCAGGGAGGTCCTTGACCATCTCAATCGTCGGGTCCACTGTGACGACTTTGGTGAGGATTACACTTGAAAAGACGGAGAGTGGTACCAAGGCTATTGAATTTAACTTCAAAGTCGACCCAGAGTTTGTCCCTCCGAGCATACGCGTCCTCGAGCTTGTCCATAATATTCGCAATGCGCACCTAGGAAAACATGAAACACAAAGAAGGGAGACAGGGAAACCCAAACTCACCTGTGCAGCCTCATACTCCTCCTGGACCTCATCCGCATCCTTCAACGTCACGAGCTCAATCTTCTTGCATGTCCCATGGAACCCCCAGAGTCCCTCCCCGAAGTCATGGTCGACCCGAGTGTTAAGAACGTGGTGAGCTTCCTTGACGCGATTGACAGCAGGAACAAGGGTCTGTGCAATGTCATCAACGAGAATATTTGAGTGGCGCGAAAAAGAGTGTTTAAGTGAGTCGATGAGCTTGAAAACATTTTCGTCGTCGTCTGGTTCGACACGGCTCAGGGGCTTTCAGAAAATAACCTGGATATATGCGCGTAAACGCTCACCCATCGTGGGAGAGTTCGGCTATGAGTGTTTGTTCGTCCTCCCAGGGAAACAACACGTCGTCGTCGCCGTCGTCATCGTCTTCCTCCCTTTGAACTGGCACGCGAAAAGAGTCTTCAAACTCGAATGATACCTCCTGTCTCCTTCGGGCAAGAGGGCTCTCATAGATAGGATCAAGAAGAGATGGTCGATGGTGCCAATTATTCGAAACTCGGCGAGAGTGAGATTCTGGTGGGGTACTTCGTCGGGGACCAGACCTGTTGCGGCTGTACTGCAGTGGGGATCGTTTGTACGGTCTAATTGCTGGAAGAGAAATGTCCAGTCAGGTAGGGTAAAGTACGACAACGAAGTACCTACGTGAGTACGGGGTCCTGGGTCGAGATTTGCGGGTGGTCGAGAGAGCAGGACGATAGGGAGCCATGATGATGGTTGAAAGGAAAGAGGTCGGTATGCGGTCCGAAAACGGACGTGGCTTGGAATAGTCAGCAACACGTTTGTTCTGCCCCACCATCTTCGTTACATATCTTGTTGAACATTATCGCGCCCCGGACGATTCCATCGCCATATCTCCTACTGTCTCTTTGTATAGGCCAACTCACAATACCGGAGTATTGGAGACCTCTTCTACTTTTGGTTCGGACTGTGTCCCCTAGTATCATCATCGAGGTGGCCTATCAGAACAAATATTGGTCTGCGCTACTCGAGGAGGTGGACATATGGAGCCGATCGGCCAAGAAGCACAAGACAGATCTTGTTGGAGCCATAGCTATCAGGCCCAATATTCATGAACCCTCTGAGCCATTCGTAGTCCTCGTTGCGTCTTGCGACGATGGGCCACTGATCACAGTCCCTTTTGAATCAGTATACCGTGTGGTACTTTCCTCGAGAATCGACCTTTAAGCACCTGGACCGTACGATATCTCTCCGTTCACGCTGGATGCGCTTGCTGTATTCAAGATTGCCACCATTTCTCGCATTCCCAGATCAGCGAACTCCGTCCCATTCTCCGGCTTGGAAAACTGTTCCAGCATCTTGATTTCCAGAGAATCGAGCGTGCCTTCAACGTCGATAACTCATCGGACGACAGGAAGAACTTGATTAAAATTTCGGGTTCCGCCTCGATCTGAGATCGTTGAGGTTTGCACTTCTTTCCTGCTATATCCTTGAATTTCATTATATGTATCCGAATCTTATGCAATGTCAGCGAAGAGCCGGTTTATCACAGTCGACTCGCTCTGTTGGACCTGAATAGGGGCTAATGAATGAATATACCGGTCAAGAAGGCAATATCCCCCCCCAGCAACTTGTAAGGGACACCTCCTCTGTCTAGTCAACGCCTTGTATATCACCTCACGTTCGGTAATACAGTCCGGATATTTCACCTCTTCGCCTCAGACCTCTTCAGCCACAGGTCCAGTGACCCACAGAGTAAGTGGCTGCTTGTGTAAAGACTCGATGCTAATAAATGCTTCCTTGGTTAATTTAGTTTCGTATCCACATCATAGTAATTTGCCGGTTTTGTCGTTTTCAACTTCAACTATCGGCTTAGACAAAGCACATGCTGCCGTCTTGTCACGACAGGTTTGAAGGGCATACATGGAATTTGTGAGAACTACGCAAACGAACTATGTACACGGACTATTCAGCCATGTCCGTTGACGCTGCCGTGTCAGTTGGGGACACAAACGAGCACGCCACAATTGTTGTTTTGGCACGCTGCGAAACCATGAGCTTCAGAAGGTAGTACGTATTCGAATTCGTGACTTACTGCCTTGAGAGTCCTGGAAGGCACAAGAGTGTCCGACAGAGTAATGGTTCGAACCGTTGCACGCGTCGACTGATAACATTACGGTCAGCGAAGACGGTTAGTCACGAAGGAGTTTGATGCATACCAGCGTTAGCTGCGATGGCGTTTGCCTGTCCTGCGAAGAGGAACACGGCGGCCAATGCCATGGCGGTCAACTTGATTTGAAACATCATTTTTTGTATGTGAATAGATGGTATGCTCAGCGGTGGTTATAACTGTGCGAGTACGGTTGTTGGACGGTATGGTCGAAACTAACTGGCTTTTATAGATGAGCTACGCAGCCAATGCTTTACAAGTCCCAAATGCGAAAGCGTGGAGTGCTTGCATGTATGTTTCAAGAATGACATACACCCCGAAACACCTCAGTTCCCTGAAAGTTTACAATGATCCCCAATATCAGATTTTGGTGGCGCCGCGCTGAACGCATGGTACACAGACTTTGGAAGCGAATTTGTTGAAACTATCAGAGAGTGAGTAAATATGTGAGCACGATTTGTCGAACACCTCGAAACGGGCCGGTATGTTCGAGTCCCGAAACCAGAACCATCTTGTTTCATGAATTACGGAACTATGGCCACTTCGAATGCCGTAGCGAGTGACTCTGAGTCTGCTTAAGACTCTGGTTCCCAATCGTGGTTCCGTCAACCACTGTTCATTGGAGCTAGGAAATCTTAGAATCGTGCTGTAGCAGAGTTATGAAGCTTCGCCGAAGCTACATCCAGCAGCTGGTAAGTATCGTCATCGAAAAACAGCTTCCGGTATCCGACGGTAACCTGTGCATCGCAAGGTCGCAACAGCGTCAAGTGCATAGTTGCGTAACTGTCGATGCAGTGAGTTCTTCCAGCGCTGATTTCTCCAAGCAGAGTGTCGACTAACATCTGTTAAAAAATTCCAAATAGACTGCGGATTGCTATGGCTCTGACATTAAATTATGTTGGCTTCTTTGGGAGTCTAGGATGTGGCATTTACTCGTCTCATCGCAACTCATACGAGTCATGTCCATTTGGCCATGTCCCGTGTACAACGATTCTCCTTGAAACCTCTCTGGAACAGATTTCCTCGGTGCGAGGGCTCCATGCGTTGAAACTCGCGAAATTTATTAAACGTTCTGGAATTGGCGTTGTCTGCCTATAAAACATTGTCCAAGGGATCTTTTCTTCTGTCCAACAATCTCGTCCACACAGACTTTACCGCTCACAGTCAACCGCTACAATCTTGCTCATCCTCCTTCCAAAAATGATGTTCAAAATCGCCTCCATTGCCATGATCGCATTGACGACCGTGTTCTTATCTGCGGGACAAGTCAACGCTGCTGCCCTCATTGCAGACAACGCTGGTAGGAATTATAAATACATATTCGGGATGTTCCTCACTTTAATTGTCCTAGTCGATGCGTGCAACGGGTCTAACAACTACGGTGTAGGCCACTCCTGCGCCTTCCAGCAGTCTCAAGGCGGTAAGTGATCAGCTCTTTCATCTATATACTGTATTTAATTATTTATATCAGTCTGTGAGACCAACGCGTGTGGAAACTTGATCTGCGTCCCCAATTAATGGGCCTCGGAAGGCTTGCCGAGTTCGCACATGATCTTAGGGAGATATTTTTTCGTAGTACTTGTCAACCATTTCCTACAATTAAACTGGCCTCTTCTGTTCACTTTTTTTTTGCGTTTCCCTCGCGCCTTTGTGAAGGACGCCCTCCATTCCCCATTGCCAGTACCGTCGTCCAGCAACCTCAGAACACCTGGCACTTTATCGCTGTCTGCTACCAAGATGTATCTCCTCCCTATGATACCGTAAGCACACTCTACAGGCTACGAAATCTTGAGGTATCTCCTCGGTCCCGGGTCCTGTGCAAGGTGTACCAGGGGACACCAAGTCGTCTGATCTCTCACGTAAATAGATAAAATATTAGAAGCTTATCCGCTGTCAATACTCATGAAAATGGGAGGAATTCTGTTCTGATGTGAACTTTTCAGAACAGTTCTAGTCCCAGCTCCAAAAACCATTATCTAGGTTTACCAATAACTTTGAACCCCATAAAGGTGAACGTAAGACACGTCCCGGTCGATGAAAAGAGGTGTTCCAAAATTCTGAACTCGAACATCGATGACTTACATTTTTGATAGTACGGAAAGGCGGTTGTATATGTGCCGGACGGCGGGTGAAAGTGAAAATGAACCAGCGCCCCCCTAGGCGTGTCGTACCCAGCTTCCGACCAAACACTATCAAGATTAGCAACTTGCCGGATGCTGTGTCTTAGGCCACTATGACTGCCTTCGCCCAGTCCCACTTGATTCGCCGTCTCAAACCTTTTAGCTTCAACGCACTTTTGGTGACTCGCTCCTTACACAAGCATATCAATCGAATGGAGGGCGTCGAAATAGAGTCTTTTGACGTCACTTCCCGAGGTGATAACGAAGCTGGGGTGCTTTCAATTCATGTTCGCTTTAATGCATGAGATGAGGCAAAGAAGGTTCATGATGCTCTCCTCAACCGACGCTTCGATTACATTTGTAATCCCGTGCTTTGGCTCCGGATCCCCCCTCAAGCGCTTTAGACCATTACTATACCATTCAGACAGTATCGAGCACAGGAAGACCTTTGGAAAGAACTCCAAGGGAACATCAAAGGCCGTAAAACGTGCGACCTCATTATTCGCGAGTCCAACGATGTGAATCGCCGCATCCAAGTGTCGGGGATGGTCAAAGCTGCCCTTGGTGCACTCCAGGTCCGCGTCGAAAGTTTAGCTGCTGGCGAAAAGATCAACGGCTGGCACGACCATTTAACTTATCCTCGAATCCATCTAGTGCAGAAGATCACTGAGATTGGCGCTTTTTTTCGCTCAGATTATTGGAAGCGAACGCTCAAGTTGTATGGAGAGCCGAAGGCGGTGGAAAAAGCCGAGGTGATTGTGATGGAAGAGTTTTGCGTCTCGCGTCTCTAGAAGTCACTGTGAACCTGCAGCGTTCGTCGGTCAAATATTTCGTTCACACCGGCCTTGCAGCGATAAAAGAACGAGAAAGGGATACATGAACGAGAAAGACGACGAGTCCACAATTATGATTTTGGCACATGTCCTTTTAGGATGTCCAGCATGCTCAAATCATGCTTTTTATCAATCTTCCGATAGGATCCAACACCATCGGCCCACTTGACCTCCTTGGACATATTAAGATGGATCGGATACCTGGTTTCATTCTCCTTCCCAGCCCAGTCAAAGTCAACCAGCCGCACAGTATCGTCTTCGTTGGGTCCCGGCACAATCATGATGTTAGGTTTTCGGAGATCGCCAAAGACAAGATCTTCTCCGTGGAGGATGTTAAGGGCACGCTCGAGGTCATTGGCAACTTCTGGCGTAAGAGCACCATCAAACCTCTCAGTGGCAGACTCCCCCTCGACGTAATCCATCACAGCCATTTTTAAGGCACCATAACCAGCACCATCTTCACCGAGGAGTTCACAGTACAAGAGGTGAGGTGCCAAATGGTGTTGCGCAAGCAGTCTATGGGCTTCAGCACCATAAGTCTGGACGAACTTGACAACGATCTTGCTTTTGTCTGTGATGATCTCGGCGAGGAAGGCGACGCAGGCAGGGTCGAGGGGCTTAAGTGGCTGAAGGTACTTGAAATGTACCCGTGGCTGGTTGGCATTTTGGAATGAGGTTGGAAAGGGGAAGAAACGGGGGTGGGACTCGTCGGATGAGAGAGGTAAGTGCACGAGATCTCTGTAATAGTCATCAAGAGTGTCTAAGCCTGTCTTGAGGGCTCGTAGGATGCTAGCGATACGGATACACTGCACATCGTTGATGGCGGGGCTGGTTCCGAGCCATATAAAGTCTGTGAGGCGTTGAACTATTGGCTGGGCAGTGAGTACAGCACCCATTACTATCAGCCAAGGACCTGCGAGACAAATGATGAAGGAAGGACAACAGCCACATTCTCTGAGTTCCTTGTGCTACGGAGAATATCGTATAAGAAAACCAAGAAACGGAAGGACCAGAGTAAATACTCACATCTTCGGACAGCCAGAAATCTAAGTATGAACATCCGCCTTGTGTCGTCACATCCCCCCCAGACCCCAACTCTGACTTTTCTTCAACAACCGCCAGTAGGGCACTTTGAATAGGAGGAGACCTTCTTTGGTGAAGTATCACGTGGTCAGCCGACGTCTTATTTAGATTAACGACCTGCGAGAGAGGAAACCCTAGTATCTTGGACAAATGCATACGACTCGAAAGAGAGCGATTCCTCTCTAGAACTGCAATCCTAGATGTGCTCCTCATCAGCTCGCCGGTCTCCACAACAAGGTTTTCCGGAAGGTCACTCGTGTCACCCATGGCGTCAAGGAAATCTGCGAAGACAGGGTGATAGAGTTGAATTGGAGGGGCCACTGTGGGAATAGAATTGGCAGGATCGTAGCGACCGTCGAGGATGGCGGCATCACTAGCCTGGTTCTTGATATAATTATTGTAATGCGAATTACTGGATGGAGTGTCTCGAGCGGCTTTGATCGTCCTTTTGTACCCTTGATTGATTTGAGTGAGAGACAACAGATAAGATATGTGTAGCGTACTCGATAACAAGTAATCATCATCATCATCTTCGTCCTTCTCCCGCTTGCGTTTTATGCTCTGGGTTTCCAGAATGAAGTGCAATTCTCCCGAGTTCTGTCGTCCTTGGCCGTCTCGATTAAATCGCAGAAAATCTTTAACGCTTCGCTCGGCATTTCCCACTTTTGTGGCGATGGCCTTCAGGTCACCATGCACCTTCCTCAGGCGCTCAGCCAGATGAGTGGCAACGTCCTCTTGGTACACCGGTTCCTTAGGCTACAAGAGCGTCAGTTGTAGTATCCAGGACTAGCATTTTGATACATACTGTCCACAAAACCAGTCCTGAGCTATCCATCTTGTACTGGGTTGCTATCACCGCCACCAAGTCAGCGATATACGCATCGTGGAGCACCCGATATACACGAGGATAACCGCCCATGTCAATTTCCTTGCATGATATTACCCACACATTGAGATTACGAGCCTCAATTGTCGTCATGGTGGTTCAGGATTAAGAAGGTTAAGGAGCTGTTGCAACCGGAGTTTGAATTATATTTTCCTACCTCTTCACACTTGGACCGTCAAAGACAATGATCGCTGAGCGAGTCAATTGATGCCGCTGTGATGTACTAAAACCTTGTATTGCTATGAATACGGTTTGTAACTAATTCGATGTACATATACTTATCTATAATGTAACCAGTAGCGGCGGAAGCCGGGTCCCCGATTCTTTCCTTTTCTTGGATCCATTTTCAAAAGATAGCTAAATAAGTTGCTACGTTGCATGATATAGTATTTTCTCGCTTTACGGAGTTCAGACATACTTGAAAAAATCAAAACTGTACATTGTAAACAACATGCATGAATCTAATGCACTGGTTGGTTGCGGGGAAAAAGTTCGCTCGGTGGCAGCTGCACTGCCACCAGCTGTGACATTTTCCCTCGCAACCTCAGGCAGCTACAAAGTAAGTAATAGTGGGACTCAGGGGAAGCACAATTTATCGATAAAAGATCGTCGGCCCAAATTACTAAGCTACAGCATCGTCAACGGGTGGTTTCCCTTGTGAGCACCAAGCGGTAATAAGGAATTTGAAAGTTGAATCCTCATACCAGAAATGTCTGGCACTCAGAGTGAGAAGAGTTTTGTGAGGAGTCGTCGGTCCCGGTCAGTCCTGGTACAAAAAAAAACATCAAGTTGTGGATGGGTTAGCAATGCGAATGATACAAACCAATAGGGAGAAGTCGGAAAGACAGCCACAACGGCAATCAGCTGGCATGGCAGCCGAAGCGTGCCGGATCCAGTAGCGGCGGAAGCCGAGTCCCCAATTCTTTCCTATTTAAAATATCACCCAATATTAACTTCCTTGCATCTTTTTCTTCCTGCTGCAGTATGTAGTCACTACACAGGTCATTACTTAATATGTTATGTCTTCGAAAGATAAATTCAGCATACCTCGTTCGAAAAAGCTTGCTCAGTGGTGGCCTCCAGCCGCCACCAGCTCACATTTTCTCACTTGGTTCTTTAGTCACATACATATTGAAGTGAAGAATACAAAATACCATGTACAATGTACAACACAGCCTAGGCTGACATAAGATATAGATGGGCAAGTAGGGAAAGGCCACAATCAAGACAAAAAATAGCAAAGAAAGATGGAAGGATGGTGTAGGATTTCATAACAATGGCCAGCAACTTAGAAAGACATGAGCCAGGAGTGTCAGCCCAACAAGGAGAAGGAAACAGAGAAGGCAGTACTACAAAAGGGCGATGAAAGTGAACAAAGGGAAGGAAAATTAAATATTTTCGTGAAGAGGCCTATGCTAGCCTGTCAGTGAGCGATACTCTTTATAAGCAAGCCATTCTCCTCAGCCAATAGGGAGAAATCGGAAAGTGAGCCATAGCGGCAACACTCGGCATTGCAGCCGAAGCGTGCCGGATGCTCGCTAATCACCAGAAATTTGTAAGCCAACCCGGAGTATAGCCCCTGTCCAGACAGTTTGGCACTACTCACGACCAGTTACGTTTTTCTACAACCCTCTGTCGTTTCCTCATCCTTCGGAAAGAATCGGGGATGCTCGCCAATCACTACAGATTTGTAAGCTAACCCGGAGTATAGCCCCTGTCCAGACAGTTTGGCACTACTCACGACCAGTTATGTTTTTCAATAACCCTCTGTCATTTCCTCATCCTTCGGAAAGAATCGGGGAATGCATGCCACAAATGGTAGTCCAGTTCCCGTCGCAGCTTCCTGAAGCCAGGACCCAAATAAAGTCAAGCCCTTGTACAAACCTCGATAAACAACAGAGGGACCTTTCGATGGACGTCCTCCTCGACATCCCGCAGAGTCCGACCGCTTCGTGTTACTTCCAATATAACACCAGAGTCCACGGAAGTAATAAGCAACGTCGGATATACGCATACCAAGAAAAAATCCTACGTGCACATTAGTGCAATCATGTTCATGCCTCTTTCGATATTCTCTGAATCTCCTGCAACCCTTCATCATGATTCCAGAACACCTCACCATCAGCGTCAGCTCCCTTCACCTCTGGCACATCGTCTCCCCCCTTTTTGGCTGTACCTCGCAAAAAGGACTCCTTTATTTCCCTTTCCTCCCTCTCCCGCTCTTTCACCTCCTCGCTGCCCTTCCACACTACTCTCTCAACAACGTGTCGAACAACGACCCGCAAAAGTAGATATCCGTGGGAGGCAGCAAATGCAATCAACAATGTGGTTTTCAGTAGATCCATCGTTGCGGCCTGCCCTTCGATCCCTGCAACACCAGCAGTTGAGAAGAGCTGGCTGACCTTTTCGATTGAAGAAGGCGTGGTATTGCAATGGGCCTGTGACCTGGGGCAGAATAGATATACGAGTGATGCATTGGTCAACGAGGCGAGCCAAGCGAGGAAGGTGAGCGCGTCCAGCCAGGGTCCAATCGTATCAACCCTCATAGGAATGGGCCGGCGGACGTGAGTGATGATTTTGAAAGCGTCCGATCGGAGTTCAAAGAAGTTGTTCACCAGCGCCATCACTGGAATGAAACTTTAGTATCAGATCTTTTATCAAAATTTTACCACTTACAAGGAGCCAAGGACCATATCGTCGACCATAATGCAACATAGCCAAACTGAATCACCATCTCATTGTAATCCCCAAAGATATCGTATTCAGGCAAAGCGACTTCGCTGCGAACCCTTTCCAGAAATTCTCTCTCTTCAGCGCCTCCCTTTTCCTTCTCATCTTCGAACACCACTTTCTTTTTACCCTTTGGAGATGACGTTCCGGAATTGGTTTTTCTCTTGTTTCTGTAGTTTTCGATAGCGCGCAAGACGAATGGCAACCCAATTTCCATGAACGTATTCACAACCTGGTTCGTCACCGTAAAGGCAAACATCTGGTCGCGGAGACGTCCTGGGTTGAGTTTGCGACCAGCTGTGGTGGCATCGACCTCCCAGATGCCCGCGGTTGACTTGTCGGGTGAATCCTCGGAGGTGCTATTGGAATGGAAGATTTGGGACTGTACAAACTGCATGACGCCTTCACCAAACGGCACGTAGACGAACGCGCTCAATGCCAGACCGAGATATGCAACGAGGGCAGTCAGGACAAAGGTTTTTAGACTAAGTGAAGAGATGTAGGAAGAATGATGTGCATGGTTTTCCCATGCTGTGAACTTGGTGGCTATTACTTGGTAGACATCCAGTAAACGCGGGACTAGAATCGCAAATAAAATGGTAGGACTAAGACTCTGGAGAAAGCCTGTTAATAAGGTTACCAAGAAATTCACTAGACTCACAATGTACTTGTGTCCGGGACCTGTATACAATTGCGTGACAAAGGCTTCAAATACGAATATACCAGTCAAGAGGGCAACAAGGACGCCAGCAAATAGTAAGACTATCGGAAGGCTTGCAAGCATTCGAAGGTCTCGTTGCCACCACGAGAAATTGGGATTATACTGGGCACGCCGTTTTTCTACACGGAAGGAACCTCGCGTTCCAAAACGGAGGGAGACAATGCGCTCCTGAACACGCCACCATTCGACGAACGTGACTGACCAGAGAAGAAGCAGGGAGGAGTACACAGGTGAATAAGGCGAGCCAAAGAAGTAGAAGGCAGGACCAAGGATAGCCGGAATTATGAGGGCGCGGGTGTAGGAGTGGAGGAACGAGAAGTAGAGAGCCACGGAGTCGCCAAACTAGAATGGGTCAGTTAATTTGACTTAATAGTAATGAGGACGTACTTGATCTCGTATCCTATCGTCCGAGACTGAAGCAATCTTTCGACTCTTCCATGTATGCTTCCATTGCTCGTTGAAGTTCCGGTCATGCAAACACATAACAGACTCTACGAGATCCCATTGGGAGGTTCCTGGTGTGATTCCCAAACCGCCGTCAATGGGCATCGACGTTATGTATGAATGCACTAGACGAAGGCGATCTGAAATGCTCAGCAGTGGTAATTGAGTGCCAGATTTTATGGGTGTCGTCGGAAGGCCAGAGAGAAAATCCGAATGCCTGGCAGTCGATGAACACCCCGAATGCTACAACGGGTGAAATGACATACCGCTCTCTCTTAACCAAGTTCTTGACCAAGCTTTCAGGACAGTATACAAAGATAAGCAGATGCCCAAGTGCTTCTCCCCTCCTAGCGACCGCTCGAAGACCACCGTACTTCAATGTCTCAAGGAGGCGGGCATACTGCTGCTCTGCCTTCTGGGCGTCGTCGCGAATTTGCTGTTTCGACAGAGCAATTTTCTGGGAGGCCCTGAAAGTGACGACGAGGTCGACTTGAGGTGGCATTAGCAGGGATGATAGTGGTTCGGTACAGGGAGGCAGCTCAACCTCCCTAACGCGTGTCTATAAGCGATGATGGGTGGATGATGTCGTTGGTGCCTCAATCGGGGCCCCTGCCAAACGGGGATAGCCGAAAACTGACTCGTCCTCAACGTTCTGCACGTCCTCCACGATGACTTCCGATGCTGGCGACCAACG
>JAUDZF010000367.1:10000-12500 GCA_030407055.1 Armillaria mellea | reverse complement strand
GTTTTTACATGTTTTAAACCGCATTTTTGGTCATTTGAAGGCTATTAGGATGGTGTAGGTAAGGGGGGGTAGGAGGGGGTCATTAGTCAACTTGCTCAAATGTCATTTTAAACTAGTTTAGGTGGTTCCTGAGTCGGATTTGAGTGTTTTTCATTTTTGGGGGAGGAGGAGTATATCATTATGGGTATTCAATATTGATCCCATCGTTCTAAAAACACTTGTAGCTTACAGATATGACTTAGTAGACTATGGGGATGACTTATTTGAGGGTGGTAGCCCTGTTGGTTGTTGAGAAATTCGAAGATTTCGGTTTTTAGTCATGTAAACAGGTTTCTATTAAGTATCTAAGGATCCTAGTACATTAAAAACACTTGTAGACGACGGGTATGAGCTATTAGACTATGGAATGACTTGCCTGTAAGTAAATGTTACCTTAGTTCTCTATAAAATTGAAGATTACACCGAAAATTTCGACTTTTTACCCTTTCTATAAGGCTAATAGGATCCTAGTACATTAAAAACACTTGTAGACTACGGGTATAAGGTATTAGACTATGGAATGACTTGCCTGTAAGTAATTGTTACCTTAGTTCTCTATAAAATTGAAGATTACACCGAAGATTTCGACTTTTTACCCTTTCTATAAGGCTAATACAAGTACCAAGGCCCAAGTTTTGTTTGGTTACCTTGTCTGACCTTAGATTGACTGCTTAGACTTAGAATTTCGGACCTTGGAATGAAACAATGCACAGTTTGAATTTATTTCTACCTAAAAACACGAAAATTTTTCTAAAAAGGGCCCTACCGGGCCCAAGCCTTGGGCCATGGGATTTTTGAAGGGGGAGCGGCCGACCCTCCCCTTCTCTTTAGCCCGGCCCTCAAGTGTTCTCTGCATTCCTTTTAATACTAGCCCCCCAGTATCCCCCTCTCTCTTACCCTCAAAAGGGTAAGGAAAGGGAGATACCAAGGGGACCAGCATTCCAAGGAATGCAGAGCCCACCTCAGGACCTCGCCGTCCCGTCCTTGCTTACCTTGAAGCTATAGATAGGTGCTTTCAAGGCTTTGAGCTGCCGGTTATACAGCTCACTAACGAGTCTAACTCGTTAAGCATTCAATCGTTAGTATAGAATGCTAACCGAAACCATTGGGTCCAAGGTGAGGCCCAAGGTTCTTTCTTATAAGAGGTATACCCCACACTATCCCCGAAAAATACCCGAAATTGCATGAGGCGTGAAGCTCCCTGTCCACTAAAACGCGACTGTCGTTTTAACTTAGTCTCAGAAAACAAAAAGCCAACCAACGTAACAAAAGGTAAGCACCCATAACAATAAGCTAAGGAACGGACCTAACAAAAAGGTAAGCTGAATTGTAAGCTAGCTAACGTTGTGCTCCATTCACTTTCTAAGCAAAGGTAATGAAGCAAAGCTACGGTATGCGATTTCCAGAAAAGGCAATCAAGCGATATCCAAAAACAGCAATCAAGCGCAAGCTAACCAACCTAACAAAGCAAAGACAAGGTCAACCTAACAAAAGGCAATCCCTCATTCCGTTAACAAAGCTAAGCTAACCTGACCTAACAAAAGGTAAGGTCAATCGTTAGCAAAGCTACGGTTATCTGATTACCAAAAAAGGCAATCAAATGCGCCCTAATGTCAACTAACAAATCTTGTAACAATCTTAAGCAAAGGTAAGCAAGCTCGATGCAAGCAAAGGTAAGTGCTTGTTTCATTAACAATCTAACTAAGCTAAGCTACCTAGGCTTGCGCCGCTAAGCAAAGGTAAGGAAGCAAAGCTATAGTACTACGATTGCCAAAATAGGCAATCAAGCGCACTCTAAGCATGAGCTAAGGCCATCCTAACAAATTATCAGTAAGCAAAGGTAAGCTCTTGATTTATTAACAAAGCTAACAAAGCTAAGCTACCTAAGCTTGTACCCATTCACTTTCTAAGCAAAGCTAACAAAGCTAAGCTTGCGCACCGTTCACTTCCTAAGCAAGGCATAAGGTCGCTTGATTTCCTAAAATGGTATTCAAACGACTTCCAAAAATGGAAATCAAAAGCGACCACAGCTAAGCTAAATCCCGTTCACTTCCTAAGCAAAGCAAAGGTCCATGAACAAAGCTAACAAAGCTAAGCTTGCGCCCTATTCACTTCTTAATCAAAGCTATGGTACCGCGATTGCCAAAATAGGCAATCAAGCGCACACTAAGCGCAAGCTAAAGCCAACCTAACAAATTATCCTAAGCAAAGATAAGCCCTTGATTCGTTAACAAAGCTAACAAAGCTAAGCTACCTAAGCTTGCACCCGTTCACTTTCTAAGCAAAGCTAACAAAGCTAGGCTTGTGCACCATTCACTTCCTAAGCAAGGCATATGGTCGCTTGATTCCTAAAATGGAAATCAATTGACTTCCAAAAACGGAAATCAAAAGCGACCACAGCTAAATCCCGTTCACTTCCTAAGCAGAGCAAAGGTCCGTGAACAAGTTAACAAGTCCAAGC
>JAUDZF010000367.1:0-2500 GCA_030407055.1 Armillaria mellea | reverse complement strand
AACTACCAATAACCGGTGCTATCCCTAAGGATTGCTCACAGTCACGGTGGATTCTCAATTCGTTAGTTGCTTCAAGATTAGCTATCAGCTAGTAATCCACAACCTTCATTCAGTGCGAATACTATACAAATCATAGTATTCGACTTTCTATGGCTCAGCGTCGAAACGCTTCAATAGCCAGGCTAACCTCCATCCCAAGCTAGTACATCTTGACAGGCAAGCGCATCTATAGCTTGGTCCAAAAGTAACCAACTATCCCAACGCGATTGAGGTACTAGACCGACATCAACAGCTTAGACTACGAAACCGTAGAATCCCATTGAGCGACGTTCACCCAACCTAAAGGAAGCTCAACGTTCCCTTAGTGTACGACCTACTAAGCTACCGAGATCATAACACTTTTACATGCTTGACCCTTTCGCGTTCGCCCATACAAAAATGCAAGTCACCAAGCTCAGCTTATCGTAGCAGTTAGTTTGCTAGCTCAATACCCTTTAACCGTTCACCCAATAAGTAACAAGCGACACAAGCTTACTTGGATGAGCATACACTCTCAAAACCGTTCAGCCGTTCCACCTATTAGCCCATCGAGATACCAGGTTACCCAGCACCAAGCGTAGCATCCTTCCTACAACGATTCACCTTACTTGACCCTCACACCAATGAGTACTAAGCTACATAGACCAAGCCAAGCTTACCGTAGCAGTTAGTTTGCTAACTCGTCCCTTTAACCGTTCCCCCAATAGTAACAAGCCGTACAAGCTTACTTGGATTGAGCATACGTTCTCAAACCCTTTCAACCCTTGTACCACCCATCAACCTATCGAGATACTAGGGTACTCAGTACCAAGCGTAGCATCCTTCCTACAACAGCTCGCCGAACTCGAACCGTGCACCTTTCCCCATAGCAACCAGTTTACAAGCCTACTAGGTCCAAGCTTAGTACCTGTAACAGTCCTTTGCTTGACCCGTTCAACCCTTGAACAGATTACTATTGAGATACTAAGCTACTCAGATCAAGCCTAGCAACCTAACAATAGTTTGCTTGCTTGACCCTTTCACTGTTCTCCCATATAAGGGGGGTACCCCACACTAACACCGAAAAATACCCGAAATTGCATGAGGCGTGAAGCCGCCTGTCCACTAAAACGCGACTTTCGTTTTAACTTAGAATTTGAGCGCTGAACTCGGCCAAAGCTAAGCAAATGTAAGGGGGGCTTACTTGGACGCACTTTTTGTAAGGAAAGGTAAGGGAGGCTAACTATCGTCCTTACTGAGGATGCATTTTTGTAAGGAAAGGTAAGGGGGGGTATACTGTGGACGCATTTTTGTAAGGAAATATAAGGGGGGACAAGGCTGGGGCTTACTGGGGGGGCATTTTGGTAAGGAAAGGTAAGGGGGGGTATACTGTGGACGCATTTTTGTAAGGAAATATAAGGGGGGGCTTACTGTGGGTGCATTTTGGTAAGGAAATCTAAGGCTGGGTAAGGTGGGGGATTACTTTGGACGCATTTTTGTAAGGAAATATAAGGGGGGGCTTACTGTGGGCGCATTTTGGTAAGGAAATGTAAGGGGGACTAAGCCTGGGGCTTACTGGGGATGCTTTCTAGTGCTGTAGGATGGGATGGGGGACTTTCTGACCTGTTTTTACATGTTTTAAACCGCATTTTTGGTCATTTGAAGGCTATTAGGATGGTGTAGGTAAGGGGGGGGTAGGAGGGGGTCATTAGTCAACTTGCTCAAATGTCATTTTAAACTAGTTTAGGTGGTTCCTGAGTCGGATTTGAGTGTTTTTCATTTTTGGGGGAGGAGGAGTATATCATTATGGGTATTCAATATTGATCCCATCGTTCTAAAAACACTTGTAGCTTACAGATATGACTTAGTAGACTATGGGGATGACTTATTTGAGGGTGGTAGCCCTGTTGGTTGTTGAGAAATTCGAAGATTTCGGTTTTTAGTCATGTAAACAGGTTTCTATTAAGTATCTAAGGATCCTAGTACATTAAAAACACTTGTAGACGACGGGTATGAGCTATTAGACTATGGAATGACTTGCCTGTAAGTAAATGTTACCTTAGTTCTCTATAAAATTGAAGATTACACCGAAATTTCGACTTTTTACCCTTTCTATAAGGCTAATAGGATCCTAGTACATTAAAAACACTTGTAGACTACGGGTATAAGGTATTAGACTATGGAATGACTTGCCTGTAAGTAATTGTTACCTTAGTTCTCTATAAAATTGAAAGATTACACCGAAGATTTCGACTTTTACCCTTTCTATAAGGCTAATACAAGTACCAAGGCCCAAGTTTTGTTTGGTTACCTTGTCTGACCTTAGATGTGACTGCTTAGACTTAGAATTTCGGACCTTGGAATGAAAACAATGCACAGTTTGAATTTATTTCTACCTAAAAACACGAAAATTTTTCTAAAAAGGGCCCTACCGGGCCCAAGCCTTGGGCCATGGGATTTTTGAAGGGGGAGAGGCCGACCC
>JAUDZF010000366.1:0-21960 GCA_030407055.1 Armillaria mellea | reverse complement strand
CGTGTCGTGGTCTCGTGACCGAAACTCGGTGCCCGGTTGCGCGGGTTTTCGATTGCCGAGCATTTTTCATATTGTTGACCGCCATGTTGGATGGCATCTTGTTGTCGAGCTCAACAGTGAGCTCGTCTCTTTTTATTTTGACTCAGTTTTTTCCTTATTTCTGATTGCTTGTATACAGCCCGGCCATCTTCCGACTCGATGAACTCCAAGTTCATGAATGTAAGTCTTCCCTGCGAGCAGTTCACCACATTGCAACTAGCTAACCTTTCTCTTTCAGATCGAACATCGTCTAGAACTGATTGGCCGCCTCAGACACGGTCCCAGTCATGCACCTCATGCGAAGGTACGTACGTGATCCCTTAATGGCGCCGTTCTCGCTAATGACCACCAAGATCGAATACGAAGTTTAGCTGCCGCTGCCGCGTCCCTCAACACTCGGCGGCACACGATGCTGAAAACACGGAATCCGGGCTGAAGCACGATCGAGTGAGCACGCACGAGTATGGAATGCACGGGAGTGGGTGTAAGAGAGTGGATGCGGATGGATGTCGGCGCATACGCAGGGTGGAGAGGGGTCGTGCTATTATTAGACAGGAGGGAGGGTGCATGCGTGGACTACTATTAGATGAGAGGGAGATGGAGGGAGGCGCGAGTGGGTGGAACGGAGGTGGATGGATGGGAGGTCTATTCTTAGACCAGAGAAGCGAAATCGAGGGCTTGGACGACGTCGAGAGGGTCGCGGAAGTGGAAATCGGAGGTCGGATGGGTGAGCTCGTCGTTGAGGACGTGAATTTTGGAGGAAGGTGAGCTTTGAGGCCTTGAGGGAGCGGGCAGTACTCATCGTTTGGCTCTAGAGATATGCGTAGGCGGGAAGTTGCTGCGAGCTCAGAATCACAAAAGTCGGTATAGTGGTCCCATGAGATGAGCCCGCGCTCCTCCTGGCCGTCATCAGCGATTCGCACTAGGCGACCGAGCCCCCAGCGCAACAGCATCCGAGCTCATGGGGCCCCGAACCGTGCCTCTTCATGGAACTGGTGCTGCGTGGGCCGGGGTCGGCGCACGCGTTTGATGAAAGTCCGCATGAGCCGTTTGGTGGATGAGGAGGAGAGGTCGAGGGCCATGGAGGAGAAGACGAAGGGCGTCGTTATGCCCCCCCGGTTGCCCAGCTCCTCACTGACGACGTCGACAAGCTGCGAGACCTGCTCGAGGCCGAGCACGACGTGCCGCTCATACGCGAGATATCCATAGTCGATCTCCGTCCCATCGCGTGGCCTACCAAGCGTGAATGGCAGGAACCCATCTGCAGGCGGTGTTGGTGGCAACGGCGGCTGCTGCGACTGTGACGACACTCATCCGAACTCGTCAGTGCTGGTATCCAGTCGGAGGTTCTTCGGCGCCGTCGAGGCGTTCCTTGACCGCGAGAATATGCTCGGCATCGTTGAGTGAGACGACGAGCTCGCGATTTTTTAAAAGAAACTGTGTGTAACAAGGTTCAGGGTACGCTGTCTTTGCCTGATCCCAATCATCCGGCCTGGGAGAAGATTTTATCTACTACCTACTACCTACCTACGTACCCACCGTGTGTTCAGCGTTCGCATGTAGGCTTACATTGTCGGAAGCGTTTGTCTCCTTCATGATGGCGGTGATACAGAATTGGCTGGCCGTTCTACCCTCTTCTGTCTTTTAGGAGATTTTCGTCCATGTCATCGCTTCGCTCTCGTGTAAGTTACCTATCGGCTTTCGAAAATAGACTCTAGTGACGGTAAGGGTCTCGGAAATTGCATCGTCCATTGATACTATCGTTTCTTCACCGTGTGCTGCGCCGTAGTCCAAGGATCACGAAAGGTAATCACAGCAGTGATGCAAAAGTACAGAGGGGGAAAAGTAATCCGAGTCATTAAGCCGTCCCATGTCCTTTAAATTTCCCCGTCTCTCAGTATTGTTCGCTTCCGTCCTACATTACATTCGCTCTTCCGCATTTCGGACGCTGCTTATATTTCAACTAGGCTTCACCCCTCCCCCCTTCCGTTCATGGACGTCCCCCTCCTAATACATGCCCATCAACACCGAGCTGGCCATCGCCACTCATTTACGCTTGACAGCTTGCATCCTTCCAAACACGATCACCCTGACAAGTCGGCCTTACACATCCATGTTTCTCCGAGCATCACGTCCGTCCCCTCCTCACTATCCCCACGACTCGCGTCTGAGGCCTAGGATTCGCGCCCCGGCCAATGATAATTACTCATTAATCACTCCTCCCTTGCAATTTGGACATAGTACCCTTGGTTGCATCACCGTGCCTTGATGTGACTCAGATTTACACGCGGAGCGAATCTCTGCTTGGATGGAATCAATACCTACCTTGCCCCCTCGAGACAAACGGACGTATCATTTCGTCATCCGCTTCTTTATCGTTACCTTCCATCGCTCCAACGATTGATGAACAACCAACGGCGCTTTGTCCCTATCTATCTGACTTACCACTTCCCAACTTACACATTACTTCTATTCCCCCGCCCATCCCAAAAAAAACGATACGACAAACCCCGAGTACTAGTCTCACCTCACAAACGAAACCTCATCTTTGTCCATTTCTTCCCTTCGCACCCAATTAAACCTCTCACCGGTCCAACACGGCAGCCGGACCGGAAAACCTATCTCCAGATGTCGTACAAGTCATAGGAGCTCCAACCTCCACCCCCATCTCCCAACAGAGGGAGGAATGTCGTATCGTATGCTCTTCCATCCTTTCGAACTCGACGCGTAATGGACGTTACCCTTCAAAATCGCCGAGGAGATCAACACGGGATTCTCTATCATATAAATGACGGGTAGCTACCGGAGTCGTGTCCAACCCGTCTTTGACAGTGTTGGAGTTAACCGAGGATTAATTCATCATCGTATGAATGCATCTATTCCTAGGGAGCAGCATAGATTAGCCGAACCACGTAAGGAATGGGGAGGATGCTCTTTCGTTTCGGTTGAACAAGCATCCCGAGCTGAACAGGATTCCGGTGCATGACCTTACGGCCTGTATGTAATCTGTTGATCCTCTCGTTCTAGCTCTACACAAACATATCACTTCCAACGTTCCGCGGGACTTCCAACCCTAGGGTACTTCCACGAACTTTGTCTACTGTGTGCCTGTTAATGTCAACATTGTATCTATTTAAGAGACACGTCCATTACTTCCGACTCGCGGTGACAGCGACTGGATTTCATAGTATAAACTGAGCGAGAGATCAACGAGGGTATTCTGGACAGACATGCAACTCACGATCGACGAGCTTCAAGTCCTTTCCTCAATACTTTCTACCGTACGCCGGTGTCCATGATCCTCAATCTCAGCTTTTGAGTGACTTGTTTTTGATTTAACGAGCTTGAAATGAAATTGTTTTCAACATGTCTTGTGTGAGGATGAACGGGTCTTTGTAAGGAATCCTCCAGCACCACAAAAGAAGATGCGGAGAGGAAGGGCACGGTCTCGTATGTATAAGAGAGAATAGCAGGGCTTGAGACGACTTGAGAAGTTGTGCCGATGAACGGAGGTGTGGGTGTGGGTGGAATATGCGGAGGTAGAACGAAGTGGGATTTCCTTATGGATTTGCATCACGAAAAAAAGAGCAAGTTATCCCGTCTACCTGCCAAAAAATCGCTTCTCTGCGCGCGCCGCGTCTCTAAAAATTATTCCGAGAGGTTCGTTGGCGAATTCTCCTCCCGACCATGGTTCGGGGAGAAAATTTGAGATTTTGGGCATCGAGAAATGCTATTTTTCATGCTCTGGGATGACGAGGAGAACGTCAAATTTATTAAGTAGATTGCACATGAAATATGCTACATTTCTTTGCCCTGTTTCGGCACCAAAATCTGCTTGTGTCGCAAGGAATGTCCTAAGTATTCGTTAGCAGTGCAGAGCTATCGGGATACCAAGGAAAAACATATTACTCCAGCCGAGAAAGCAGGTGAGCGCGTATGAATCTAAATTAGCAGGATGGACCCACAGACACCTCTCCCTCGTCGCTTCACCTCGCCCTAGAACATGTTTTACGTGTGATATACCACGTATTTTCAAACTCCGTTCTTGCTCTAATATCCTCTTCTCTCGTGCAAACAGTGGCCTGGAAACGATGGTCAGAAGTGGTGCGGAGATAGAAAGGAAAACTCACCAATTACTCGGAAGACAAGTCTCCCACTTCCTCTGAAGACGAGGCTCGGTGAGGGAAAAAGTCATCCCCTCTAAAAAACCTACTACACGACTTGATTTGAGGTAAACAAAGGGACCGTTTCAAGAACGATGTTACGGGAATAAAAATCTGAAATCAACTTTAGTATGCAAGAACTCACAGAAATCAGAGGGACGTACCGTTGCTGGATGTCTACATCCATCCTCCCCCTCTTTGCTCATAGCCTTGGACTTGCTCACCAGACGGCGATACGTCATCTCGGCGCAAAATCACACATTCATTGATTTTTGGGGTAGTCACCTTTGCCAGATCAATCGGAAGTAAGTGCAGGTGAATATGAACTAACGAGATGGACATACTATCACATACAGACTTCCCTTCATCGTCGGCTCCCCTTGCCCTCCAATCTTGCCCGCCGGACGGTGATACATCGTCTCGGGGCAAAAATACACATTTATTGAGTATTCAGCCATACAATATCAATCCTGCTGAGAAAACAGGTGAGGTCCGTGCTAATTTAAATTAGCGGTGTGGACATACCATTTCCCAGAGACATTCCTCCCTCATCGCTTTGCCCAGCCCTCGAACAAGTCCTGGCCTTGCTCGCCAGACGGAGATACGTTGTCTCAAGGCAAAAATATACGTTATTTGAATTCTTGACAACTTTATTCGAGGCGGCGTGTCGCTCGATCTGGAAAACGGATGAGTCTGCGTGAATTAAGAGTGACAAGGAGACGTACCATCCCCGGGGGCATCTCCGATCCTATGTATCGATTTTCCACACGTCCGCGTCCTTTCGGCTCCCTAGTCCTTGCGCTATCAAGGCTCTGCTAGCCGGACGACGATCTATTGTGTCGACGCAAAATTCGATGACATCTCTTTGTTGAAGGCGATGTTTTGAAGTTTTGAAGCTTGAAGCTGACGCCTACAGAGCCAGTGGTGCAGCATGTTGCCAAGGACAGGGAGTATGCGCGTGGTGTGCCGCCGTCCATGAGGGAGGATGTTCGGGTATTGATTCTGGGATGCGCATAAGCGCGCGTGAATGCAGAACTGACAGAAATTACTCACCAGCCCCGGGACGTTTCCTCGCATCTATTCCATGCCATCATCTCCTCTACCACCCAGTCTTCTTCAGATGGTCCAGGTCTTGCTCTCCGGATGATGATACATTGTCTTGGGGCAAAATCTGCCTAAAATCAGTGTGAAAAGTATAGTATATGTGTCGCATGATATCAATCAGCCATGGATGGCGAGTGTGCGGACGTCTGAGATCGAGATCCGCGCAGAGTGAGCACTCCTGAACGCGCCCGAGGTGTGTGCGGACTCACCTCCCAAAAATGTCCGCGCCAATCCCTCACTCCCTCCCAGAAGTCCAATCTTCGATGGTCGCTCGTTGGGCGGTGATATGTCGTCTTGACCCATGTCGAAGTCCAGGAAGAGTATTGCAGTGTCGGCAGTTTCTGAGAAATAAGATCAGTAAATGAAACTATTGATAATCAGGGAACTTACCTCGAGATGAATCAATTTTGCCTCGATTTCTTTAGCGAGACTTGAGATGGTCTACGCCCACAGGAAAGCAGAGATGGACGACGAGGATGAGGTGATAGTGGTGAGAAGAAGAGAAGCACGCGCAGGCGTTGCCGATCAGCACAGCCATCCCATTATGGGCATCGACGCCCATCTCGATCCCCAACACCCATGTGCATTACTGCATGGTATCTCGATCGATGTCGAATTCGAAGGGAAGAATATCAGAGAGGGTGTCATGGTGGAGGAAGAGCAGGGAGGAGGGAGAGGGAGAGGGAGAGGGAGAGGGAGAGGGAGAGGGAGAGGGAGAGGGAGAGGGAGAGGGAGAGGGAGAGGAGAGGGAGAGGGAGAGGGAGAGGGAGAGAAGGATGGAAAGGAAGAATGAGTGGGACATTGAAGGTACGTGAATAAAACAGAATTTTCACTTCATACTGACAGTCAACGAAGTCTTGACAGGATCACGGGACAGGAGATACGTTCGCGTCCATTGACGGCGACCGAGACTGGTAGGATTCTCCGCATCAAATTCTTTTTCGACGTCAATCACTTCGCCTTCAAGTCTCTTCGTTTCAGCTAGACAATTTCAAACTTCATTCAAGGCGGATTCCTGTCAGCGAGCAAGACATAACGAATTTCCGGGTATCAAATTTCAAGACAAACAACATGTCGAGCGGGGTACAAACACATCAACATGTCCTGTTTGTTTACTCCTCCCACTATCCAACGGCTGAAGCTCATCTAATCTTCCTCGCAGCTTCGCGTCTCGGTAACGTCCTTTTTCAATACAATCCCATGCTGACTTTTCCTCAGTAGGGCAGGATTTCTGGATGGGAGTGCACATACGTGAGCTGCTCCATCCCACTCGTTGTAAGATGTACTAACGAATATTTCGTTCATCTATAGCTATAATGTGCGTGTATCTCTTTCTTTACTCCATATCTACCCTCACAATCAGCAGTCCGCTTCCCTAGGTTGTCTCCTTTGCCACCTACCTCGAGAGTAGGGGTTTTTTCTTCCTAGCAACCTGCACCTGATACGTCCATCGTGTACGTCCCTATTTTCGTGTGTCTTCTGCTGATTTCTCGAATCCGAAGGTGTCTAAACATTGCCCATAAAATGAGTGAAGGTCCCGCTCAATACGGCGCATTCACCCCGCCTCTAGGACCCGAACGATACCTGGGACATGCGCAGTAAGTGGTTGCACAAGTCCATCCTTGACAGCTTTGATACCCGGAGAATGATGGTGATTTGATATCTGGGAGGAGATGCGGGATCGTACGTACCCGAAATTTCAATCCGGCAAATATCTGACAGAGATCATCAGATTTCAACGACATTTGCGTCTGTACGATGGTACCGAGGAAGACGATCGATGGGGTGTTGGTCCTCTGAGATTATCTGTCGCAATTTGACATCAAGTGTCCATCACGATGACGATTCAGATCACTGATAATCAAAGGAACGGTATGTCGTTCCATTTTGATCTAGGCTAATAGTTACTTACCTTTGTTTCTCCTTACGTCCACTCACCTCCATGAGTGCGGGGAATGCAATGCATCTCTGGGTGCGAGGACTATGAGACCAAGTCCGCTCTAAATCAGTGTTGAGTCGACTTCTATTTCTATTCTATGATACCTCATTCACCTGTCATAGCCTTGTCTAGAAATGAGAACGGGCCGTCGTCGAACATGGCCCAAATGAAGGTTCGTGTCTGTGACTATCATATTCTGCCGGAATTGATGGAGACCATAGATACCCGGAGACAGGAATACGCCACCATCTGTTGTGGTACTCCACTTCAAACTCGGTGTCAAGACCCTCTTATCTTGCGATGTGGACATAGACTTGTGATTCATTAAGTCGGGCAGGGATAGCCGTTTAACATAGCTTCGCCAGTAAGTACTTTCTTCGATTGGAAATGCCCTGATTATATCTTGAGACTTAGATACCTACGATGAAGAACGGCTGCAACAACGAAGACGACCTGCCGTTGCCACCGAAAGATCCACGGATGTCCCGTAAGTGATCTTAATCTCAATTTAACGCTGTGCATCCCAGGAATCTTGCTGACTTGGAGATCAGCTTCTAAAGATTGAATACAGCGATCTATAAATCAAGATCAACATGCGATGTTGGCCGTTTGCACCAAAGGTACGTGGTCATCCGGAGTAAACGTATTCACGAGTTGAATTATGAGCCTTCCAGGCATCTAGGCGAAGATTCGAGGCCGGAATATGTATATATTGACTCCGATATGAATATACTTTGAGTTCCTAGCAGATCCGCATCGATTTCGAAGTAAAATTGAATCGTAGCACTTGATTATCTAGCATAGACACGAGTTGTATATTGTACTGTAGCAAATAAAATCGGTTGCTGAATTAATTGAATGAAAGGATAAGATTAGTCTCGTTGGAATACACCTGTGAACGGACTTGGCCTCACCTTGAGATCTCTTCCGATTTCTATACTGAAATTGGAAAGGTTCGAGTGTACGTCTCGTGAAAATGAGTTGATCTTGGAAGGACATTGCTTATTGAATGCAGAATTGGTCCAGAAACGGCGAGAACTCACGAATACCAGTGTCAATGACCCTGTTCTCGGGCTTCCATGTAAGTTCAGAATTACTTCACAGCCATGATCCCTGTCTTGCGAAGGACAGGATAACTCGGATGGATTGACATTTGAATTAACGAGAGAAAATATTCTTGAAGGGATCCGACTTGAAGAACCGGTTCTTGACACCGGAAGAAAACAGTACAACTAGGATATCGGTAGAATAAGCGAACACATGAATTAACAGGCATTACACACCGAGCTACGTGCGCAACATCGGACTATGATTGACAGGTCTTGCCCTCAAAGGCCGGCATTCCGAATTTGCGAAGGTTCGGATATGCTCTTGATGTCCTCTGCACGAATAACGAATAGTAGGATATTCTGACCTAGGAGGATGAACAAGTCGTCGAGATGGATGTAGAAAGCAAAGAGCCAAGTCCACGAGGCACGCGTCAGGTCCGGTCCGATACCGCCATGACTTGTCTTTGCCTTCAACGATGATCTCCTCTCACTCTATAGGTCATGCTCTCTGTCTCTCTGTCGTATCTTCGTTACTTCAAAGGGCTCCAGCCTTGCTGTTGTGTGTATCATTCTATTTTTGTTCACTAAACCTTGCTAGAACCACACAGATGTCCATGTCAATTTGGTCTCGCCTCTAGTGCACGAAGAATCAAGATTGTAATTCAAGCTGTAATCCCTTACATTTTCCCCGTTTCAAATGCTTACATTTCCCTTCTCCGACAGATGTTACGTGCATTTGATTTGATGTCATACTACCCGCCGAATAAAGCCCTACTTGACCCCCAGCTTCGCCGATATTTTTTGAGAGGTTCACGATGAGACCCTGATTGACGTGCTGTCCATTTTGGGGTCTGCGCCTCATGTCTCGACCTTCGACTTCATTTGGAGTCCGAACTGTGAGTTGTTTATCCTGATTACTATTTGCACGCTGACTCGAAGGATCGATTAGTCTGTAATTCGAGGAAACAAAGTCAATAAATGAGGTACTTATCCTCATTTCCGTTGCGCTTTGATGTTGAATTAATCACCATTATCTTAGCAGGAATACTTTGAAGGCCGCGAAATGTGTACTCTGGCCGATGCCACGGATCTAGGCTCATTATCCCCGCATGTCATTCAACTTCCTCTCTCCCGAAACTTGGAATATCAGAGGGAGTCTTCGGGAGAGTGTACTTCATTACGACGTTGTTTGATTTTGGTTTGCGTGGGGGGTAACGCAATGGTGTTTTTTCTTGTTCATTGGATTGTATCTTATCATTTATAGGTCTAACTATTTTACTTTGAGGTATTCAAGCCCCAAATACAGCTCAATTTCCGCCGTTCGAGACTTGAAATGAACACCTCGTACTTGATTGGCAATCCAGCATTGTGCATTACACCCTGACACTTCGCAACGACACCCATCAATATGCCACGTCAAGCAAGTTCCTTCTATCCGAAACTCAGGACCTTGTGGCTCATACGAATGGAATCAGTTTCGAATCCCTCAAAATAGATGCTATCGGAATTCCGGCGGATTTTCAATGCAGGGAAATTAGATTTTACAAGGTACGTATTCTGTCATGAATGCCCTACCTCCGCAGTTACAGCGATATCCCCGCTGCGGCTATTGTTGATTACAGGTGCAAAGAGCACGTTACGAACTTTTGGCTATGTTTCATATTTTCCCTCAACTTGAGCACTCTGACAACCGGTCATAGGAGATCAAATTGTATGTATATCGTTGTCAAGTCTTCATTCTAGTACGGTTACTTGGTTGTCGAACCTCGAAGCTATTTTGCGCACGTTGACGTCCTTGATTTCCAAATCGGGACTCGATATCTTTGACCCTGAAGGGATTGATGGCCGTGAAGGTGAGTACTTTTAAGCACTATGACTGGGTATTCATTTGAGAGAGTGACATATGATTATAGGTGGGGTATTAATATTGCAATAATAAATACTTTTGCCCCCGCCGAGGCATGTATACCACCAAGAATCCAACCCTCCGAAAGAAGAGTCAATGTGTCGTACTTGTGAACTTGAGCCCTGTAAGAAATAGGTGATGAAATGTTCATTAAGCGATGTTTCGTGTCATGGAAAAAATTCTATGACAGTCCAACTCGGCAGAAATCAACATATGAGCAAGAAATCAAGGAAGTCCGAATTTCCAAGTGCACAACATCTTCCAAACTTCAAAATAACGGCGACCCTTCGGGTGCGGCAACTACGAGGCTTTTACGCCACTGTCAGAGTGTGCGGTGCTCGCATAGGCAGTTAATTCGCATCATATACGAGGGGATATCTGCACATCCCGGTGGATTTACCTACTTTGTTGCTTTTTAAACTCACACGGAGACTTGCGATGAGTTCTGTACAAAATATAAATGTCGGTAAAAGTATTTTCAAGTTGAACTAGTTGCTCGGCTTAAATGGATTGACATTAACAGCCCAATTTAAAGAGACATCAAATGAATCATCCTGCGAATCTTCCAACTTTCGGCATGCATGACGTGCCGTTGCACGTCAACATGTTTGACAGTCCGGCATATCTTCGTACCGTAGCGAAGATGATGGGGGAAGATAAAAGGACATCCCCATCTCTGGAAATAAACCATCCCGCCATCCCACCCTTTCCATTTCCTCCCCTCCTCTTCATGTCTTGCCCTCTCTTCTCTCCTTGTTTAATGCCCTGAACTATGTGGAGCTCACTGTGCCTATCACCGTGCACGACCGTCAGCTCGTTCCCCACCTCGCTTGCACGACGTGTCGTGGTCTCGTGACCGAAACTCGGTGCCCGGTTGCGCGGGTTTTCGATTGCCGAGCATTTTTCATATTGTTGACCGCCATGTTGGATGGCATCTTGTTGTCGAGCTCAACAGTGAGCTCGTCTCTTTTTATTTTGACTCAGTTTTTTCCTTATTTCTGATTGCTTGTATACAGCCCGGCCATCTTCCGACTCGATGAACTCCAAGTTCATGAATGTAAGTCTTCCCTGCGAGCAGTTCACCACATTGCAACTAGCTAACCTTTCTCTTTCAGATCGAACATCGTCTAGAACTGATTGGCCGCCTCAGACACGGTCCCAGTCATGCACCTCATGCGAAGGTACGTACGTGATCCCTTAATGGCGCCGTTCTCGCTAATGACCACCAAGATCGAATACGAAGTTTAGCTGCCGCTGCCGCGTCCCTCAACACTCGGCGGCACACGATGCTGAAAACACGGAATCCGGGCTGAAGCACGATCGAGTGAGCACGCACGAGTATGGAATGCACGGGAGTGGGTGTAAGAGAGTGGATGCGGATGGATGTCGGCGCATACGCAGGGTGGAGAGGGGTCGTGCTATTATTAGACAGGAGGGAGGGTGCATGCGTGGACTACTATTAGATGAGAGGGAGATGGAGGGAGGCGCGAGTGGGTGGAACGGAGGTGGATGGGAGGTCTATTCTTAGACCAGAGAAGCGAAATCGAGGGCTTGGACGACGTCGAGAGGGTCGCGGAAGTGGAAATCGGAGGTCGGATGCGGGTGAGCTCGTCGTTGAGGACGTGAATTTTGGAGGAAAGGTGAGCTTTGAGGCCTTGAGGGAGCGGAGCAGTACTCATCGTTTGGCTCTAGAGATATGCGTAGGCGGGAAGTTCGCTGCGAGCTCAGAATCACAAAAGTCGGTATAGTGGTCCCACGAGATGAGCCCGCGCTCCTCCTGGCCGTCATCAGCGATTCGCACTAGGCGACCGAGCCCCCAGCGCAACAGCATCCCGAGCTCATGGGGCCCCGCGAACCGTGCCTCTTCATGGAACTGGTGCTGCGTGGGCCCGGGGTCGGCGCACGCGTTGATGAAAGTCCGCATGAGCCGTTTGGTGGATGAGGAGGAGAGGTCGAGGGCCATGGAGGAGAAGACGAAGGGCGTCGTTATGCCCCCCCGGTTGCCCAGCTCCTCACTGACGACGTCGACAAGCTGCGAGACCTGCTCGAGGCCGAGCACGACGTGCCGCTCATACGCGAGATATCCATAGTCGATCTCCGTCCCATCGCGTGGCCTACCAAGCGTGAATGGCAGGAACCCATCTGCAGGCGGTGTTGGTGGCAACGGCGGCTGCTGCGACTGTGACGACACTCATCCGAACTCGTCAGTGCTGGTATCCAGTCGGAGGTTCTTCGGCGCCGTCGAGGCGTTCCTTGACCGCGAGAATATGCTCGGCATCGTTGAGTGAGACGACGAGCTCGCGATTTTTTAAAAGAAACTGTGTGTAACAAGGTTCAGGGTACGCTGTCTTTTGCCTGATCCCAATCATCCGGCCTGGGAGAAGATTTTATCTACTACCTACTACCTACCTACGTACCCACCGTGTGTTCAGCGTTCGCATGTAGGCTTACATTGTCGGAAGCGTTTGTCTCCTTCATGATGGCGGTGATACAGAATTGGCTGGCCGTTCTACCCTCTTCTGTCTTTTAGGAGATTTTCGTCCATGTCATCGCTTCGCTCTCGTGTAAGTTACCTATCGGCTTTCGAAAATAGACTCTAGTGACGGTAAGGGTCTCGGAAATTGCATCGTCCATTGATACTATCGTTTCTTCAACCGTGTGCTGCGCCGTAGTCCAAGGATCACGAAAGGTAATCACAGCAGTGATGCAAAAGTACAGAGGGGGAAAAGTAATCCGAGTCATTAAGCCGTCCCATGTCCTTTAAATTTCCCCGTCTCTCAGTATTGTTCGCTTCCGTCCTACATTACATTCGCTCTTCCGCATTTCGGACGCTGCTTATATTTCAACTAGGCTTCACCCCTCCCCCCTTCCGTTCATGGACGTCCCCCTCCTAATACATGCCCATCAACACCGAGCTGGCCATCGCCACTCATTTACGCTTGACAGCTTGCATCCTTCCAAACACGATCACCCTGACAAGTCGGCCTTACACATCCATGTTTCTCCGAGCATCACGTCCGTCCCCTCCTCACTATCCCCACGACTCGCGTCTGAGGCCTAGGATTCGCGCCCCGGCCAATGATAATTACTCATTAATCACTCCTCCCTTGCAATTTGGACATAGTACCCTTGGTTGCATCACCGTGCCTTGATGTGACTCAGATTTACACGCGGAGCGAATCTCTGCTTGGATGGAATCAATACCTACCTTGCCCCCTCGAGACAAACGGACGTATCATTTCGTCATCCGCTTCTTTATCGTTACCTTCCATCGCTCCAACGATTGATGAACAACCAACGGCGCTTTGTCCCTATCTATCTGACTTACCACTTCCCAACTTACACATTACTTCTATTCCCCCGCCCATCCCAAAAGAAAACGATACGACAAACCCCGAGTACTAGTCTCACCTCACAAACGAAACCTCATCTTTGTCCATTTCTTCCCTTCGCACCCAATTAAACCTCTCACCGGTCCAACACGGCAGCCGGACCGGAAAACCTATCTCCAGATGTCGTACAAGTCATAGGAGCTCCAACCTCCACCCCCATCTCCCAACAGAGGGAGGAATGTCGTATCGTATGCTCTTCCATCCTTTCGAACTCGACGCGTAATGGACGTTACCCTTCAAAATCGCCGAGGAGATCAACACGGGATTCTCTATCATATAAATGACGGGTAGCTACCGGAGTCGTGTCCAACCCGTCTTTGACAGTGTTGGAGTTAACCGAGGATTAATTCATCAACGCGGGACCTAACGCGTCAATATCAAACACTCCTGGCAAGTGACTATCTCGCGCTAATCAAAATACAAGGGAACAGATTGGAGAGATGATTTTTTGATGATCTATCTCGGTTGATAGTTCATTTTCTTGTGGGTGAATTCATTCCGTTGTGTATTCCTTGCCCAATCGAATTATCTTGAGATTATCATCATTTGTAAATCATGATTGTATACAGGCTCTTACGATCCCGTATACAAGATACGAAGACCTGCACTATCCTGCTCTGCACGACTGGCCTCTTAGAACACAGCCTATCGTCTACATCGCCACCTTCCCGGCCGAGTGCTCAGAAGAACAAACGGGTTAGCTTCAATTACATGCTCTTTCTTTTGAACTCCTGGGAGACAAGGTGCATCCTGTACTACCTGTTTCTGTTTCTGGTGTGGTGACGGATAATAATCTTCCGCGAGAAAGGTAAACTTCTCTTTCCCTCGGTCAATGATGTCCTGATAGCTAATAGATGCTCAGTATTAGGTACTTTGTGGCTGGTGCTGAAACCTGATTTTTATTTCGCTTCGCCTTCTAAGAGTTCAAAGATGAGATGCAAAACACGGTGATCTTCGTGGGAGAAGCAGTATTTGACAGCAGTCGCTGTTAGTCCACGGTTATTCTCGTAAAAGTGCAACTCACGATTTAATACTATTCTTCGGAATCGTAGGTGAAGATTCCGAGAACGGAGGTCCGAGGCTGCCGATTGATGACTGCGCTGCGAGAAGAAAGAAGCATAGACTATAAATTGTTTTGGCATTGATAATATAATGCGGACAGTGGATATCGAGGACGGTGGACTGAAGCTCGAGAGGCATATCAAGACATTCATTCCTGTCGACTCGGTGTCAGAGAACGCGGCAATTGGGGTGAGTCATCTCCAATCCTCCACCGGGACTTTGAGCCTCTTCACACCCACCACGTGCCACCAACTTGGATACGAATGAATACAAATTACTCACTCGAATTGAACTTGGAAGGATTCATAGTACAAATGATACAGACACCCACACCTGCCCTCTCGCCGGGCAATGGGGTCCGGAGTCGCGTCCAACCCAGCGTTGGAGCGGCGCCTCAGCACTAACCGGGGATTAACTTATCCTCGTATGAATGGATCTTTATCATGCCGCCTCCCTAGGGAGCAACATATATTGGCTGAACCGCGTAAGAGAGCGCTCAGCATCCACCGGGGGCGGGTAGTACAAACAAGTGCCCTAATTTACCCTTCCATCCCTCCGAAACCGACACAGAAATCTCAGTACGTGAGTACCCCTTCAAAAAGACGAGAGAGAGAAAATACGACATTTTCTATCTCCAAGGCGAACGAAGCATCAAATTATCTACTCATAGGTCGCTGTGGCGTGCTGTCCATGCCGCATCTCTTCAGGGATATATTGGCTATAACGGTTGAGTGTATGAAGACCAGAGCAATGTTCAACGCGGGACCTGGCGCGTCAATATCAAACCGCTCCTGGCAGGTGACCATCTCGCGCTAATCAAAATGCAAGGGAACGGATTGGAGAGATGACTTTTTGACGCGCTCTTTACCTACGGCAAAGTACGTGGGCTTTCCCATTAAATAATATTTAAAGACTCATTATGTTGTGGTGGATCTAAATCCGCACCCGCCTTCCCCACTTTTTAATAGCTGCTTACCAGGAGCGTAAGCGCCTTGTGACTTGTCCGTGTGAAATCATCATGGCATACGTCCCGTTTATAGATCGGCACTTTGATCACCGGGCAAACCAATCTGATCTCTACATTATACATCGACAGCAACCTATTTATGCTCTCTGCGGAGTTCACGTGGGGCAGACCGCCACTCTCTCTCTCTCTCTCTCGCCCCACAACCATGCTGAAAGGTATGCTCCATTATTCATCACCACGCTTTATCTCGCACACCCCACAGCGCTATATGTCCTTGTTGGGATTTACAACTTCAAGCTTATGCCGGAAGATTCCCGAACATTCGGCTTAGTAATTTGTTATGATACTTGGATAATTTTAGGTACTTTAGGTAGAATATTCTAGATACTTTTGTAGTATTTAAGGAGCTCGTTCCGAGCTCTAGTAGCTAACAATTCCAGTATTTACCTACTGCAAGCCTCCCACTGCTGTGGTTTACAACAGTCCTCAAACGACTCGTATACTCATTTTTCACCCCCGAACGATCCAACACATGGCGAACCATCTGCACCGCCGCCTCCTTCCGCTTCACCCTCGACCACTCCGACTTTCTCTCCAACATGCCTTCCTCTCTCACCAACTACCTCCAATGGACGGAATCGCAGAACCTCCCAGCAACGATCGAGGAACTCCCGGACGGCGCACGTCTATTGTGGGTGGGTCCGAAACGCGTGGATAGAGTTATTTTGTACTGTCACGGTACGTATTGCTTTACTAAAGTAATTGAGTGGTTAGCTGAGAATAAGTTTAGGAGGAGCGTATATGATGAGCTGCTCCGGAAGTGTCATGACATTTTGCCGATACCTCCAGTTGGAGCTCGAACAACGCAACATCCATGTCGGCATCGCAATCCTAGCTTACAGTACACCCGTTTCTTCTCTTGCCTTCCTTAGTACTTACATGATCTCCACACCAGAACTCCTCCCAGAGAACCCCTTCCCGCCCAACTCCGCGAAGCCACAGCCGCCAATCGACACCCTCCTCCGCGCAGGCGCCGCCGACATCACCCTCGCAGGAGCCTCTGCCGGCGGGAATCTCGTCCTCCAACTCCTCACTCACATCCTGCACCCCCTCCCCTCCGTCCCCCTCATCTCCGTGCCGCGCTTCCGCAGTGTATTCCTCATGTCACCGTGGGTCGCCATGAAAGAGGACCGCGATCTCCCGCAGGAACTCCTCGAAGCAAACACCAGTAAGACAGCATGAGCTCCCGCTACGGCCCGACTGCCTGTCGGACGCTCCTCAAAGATATACCGACACCCACATCCCATTCGTTGACCCCTTGGAAGCCACTGAAGACAGGTTCGATGGTATCTCCAGGCTCGCAGGGCGCGTGTTTGTCATGTGGGGAGAGGTAGAGTGTCTGAGGGAGGGCCAGAGGCGGCTCTGCAAGAGGTACATCGAGCCGTACCACCCGCATGTCGAAGTATACGAACAGGCATCTGGAATCCATTGTCAGCCCATATGGGACTCGTCCTGGATGGGGAACGTCGGGGAGCCGAGGATCGTAGAGTGGTTTACGCGTTGTACGCGTCTGAGAAGGAGGATGTAATTTGATTCCTGTAATCCGAAGCCGTGATTTCGCCAAAAAGGAGCGTTTGTTCGTTTACTGTCTCCGAGGCAAAACTTCTACGCGTCACAAAGTGTTGAACAAACCTTCCAAGGATCGTAATCCATCACAGTACAACAAAGCGTGGGCTCCATCCTCAACTTCCGAGTGGTAGAAACGACATAAACACTGTGAACGAGGAACAGGAGGACAACGGCGCTCAGCCCCTGTAGGACCTCCACGACGAGAGTCTGCGATGATGTCAACAGTCGAATCGGACTAAGGCCTTCACATAATTGTGCTCCTTAAAGATCGACCTTAAGAATTGGCTGACAGTTAGAAACAGATTCCGAAATGAGAAAGATTGGAAGAACAACTGTCAGTAGAGGATGGTGTAATTCTGACGTATCTGTGTTTAGAGACACTTCAGGTCGCTGTCATTGAAATGAAAATGTGGGCAAGATGGACGGCAAAGGGGCAGGGATCCATATTTGGTCTTTGCCTCGGAGACAGTCATTGGATTTGAACGACACCAGTCAAGCAGAGCATCCCAATTTTGTCTGAAAACCTTGGTCAGAATGTTGAAAACAAAACTATGTCATCAACTCGACGTCGGAGATGATCACAAATGTAACGCCATCAGGGAAACGTAGTCAAAGAAAAAATAACATAGAGAGGTGTTCCGTCCGCTATGGACTGGTTAATGACCGTGTATACAACGAAGATATTGCTATTAGTGTGATAGCGAAATCGTTGATGAACTGGAAAGACCGGAAGGAACAGCCAACTTGGTGGCAAAGGGATGCTCAACATCGTCTTTGTCTTTGAGTCGCTGCAGCCAGATAGCTGAGAAGAGAGCCTGGAAAACACCACCAGGATAACCGAATCACTGCGAGTCAATACGGACGAAGAGGAGCCTGTGAGACTGCCTGCTGGATCTGCGAGCATTGGGAGCCATTCTTTGTGACCTTGGTGATACCGGTGGATCTATAGTTATCGAAGGACCGGCCAGGTATCGTAGACATAGTCAGGGAAAAATTAAATACCAGTACGAGAGGATAATGCATACGCGGTCGCGCAGCGCAGTTGATTGCTATATTCCACCTGGATGTCGTCCAGCCGATGTACGCACAAATACACTCCATCAAAGTAAGGTCTCCTTAAGCAATCTGCAGCTTCGAAAGATACACCCAGAGGCCATTCGAGGGAGGGGGAGTCAAGAAACGGGATCCCAAGAATATCGATGGTGGGAGAGGAAAGGACGGAGGAACAGGCCAAAGTGTTGATCCGGCCCGCCAACCCGCGGAGTTTGCCGTGCCGCCCGTCATTTCCTTTTTCCTTCGTCCGACTCGGAGGACGTGCTGCCAGTCAGACGCGTATTCATATTCTCGGAATACCAATCTCTATAATTTACGACTCTCTGTCCATGGCACGACTTGGAGCGGCCATTTCCTTTGCTCAGGACGGCTTTAACGCAGTGACAGGACCCTTCTGGTCCAACGTATACAATCACCGATTATTCTTACAGGATTACATGTTTCAGAGACGTCTCCAACAGAATGGTCAATGGGAATTACTGTGTATGGTAATCAATCAAATCACTTTCTACTTATTGGTTTGCTTCCAGCTACGGCGTTTGTCTTTCCCACTGGTCTACACCATTGTCCATGTAGAAACCACGACCGTTTCCAATTACCCGCCTCCTTTCTAAGGTGGTCATTGTCTTTTTCTTACGTATCGACGCGTCCTTGTCTACGCCACTCTAAAAAAAGGCCAGTTATTTACAGGGGCCAACTTATTGTACACGGCTATCTCCAAACCTCCACACTCGCCACTGACTCGACCTCTTTCCTCTCTTCTCTCGATCTCTTTCTTACTGTGTGATGCCCGAACTACAATTCCAGTCCGAGGGTCCAGTCTCCCCGGCTTTCCTCAATACTTTCTACCGTACGCCGGTGTCCATGATCCCCAATCTCACGGCCACCATTCCTTCGGCAATAGGTGAATTCTATTTAATCTATCTCTCTCGAACCGCTCACCGTCTTTCCCTCAGCGTTGAGAACTTCAACCAGAACACGCCGATTGAACACATTCCCGCAGTCGGCAGTACTCTCTTTGCTGACTCTCAACAGCCCTCTCACACATAGTAATCCGAATTCTTCTCTCAAATATTTATCTTTCCTAATGCCTACATAGCCTACACAACAACCCGCAAGCTCCTGCTTTCCCCGCCAATCACCGGTGAATTAGAATTACATATATTTAATTAACGCACCCCCAACTGCTCACTGTCTTTCCTTTAGTGTTGGACACTTCGCTCAGAACACGTCGATTCAACAAAATGCTGAAGGAGCCACTGCTACCTTTCTAGACCGACAGTATTCTCACCCATAGTAAGCCGAACTCTTCGTCAAATAATTCTGTTTCCTAATGCTTACATATTCTACACTCCGTTCACAGTAGTGGGACCGTGCCGTGTAATACTACGTACCTACCTACTATCTACAACCCGCAAGCTCCTCCCTTCCCTCCCAATCACCACCAGTCGACGTATGCAGAAACTCAAGCATACTTTCCTCAGAAGCCGGGTTCATACCACGCTTCGGATGCCTTCGACAGCAGCGCTTGGCCCGCCGAACAGGGAGCCGTCTCCGGGTCGTCCACCTCCACTGTAGGACGACAGAATACAACTCTTCCAAACATGTGAGAGGGTCTTTTCACGCTCACGCCACTCAGCTGATAAAAATTATCTATCTGACAGAACGACTCACCGGTATTATCATCCTTATGCAGGCCGCAAGCGCCTTGTCCGAACGGGAATCGATAGTGCTTCGTATTCTCCCTCCTCCGAGTCGTGAGTGGCAGTTTCACTTCGGCTTCGTTTTTTTTTTTTGTTGGGTCTAAATCGGCGGTGCTAGTTCTCGACGATTAATCAAACCGGTGGATGAAGAGGAACTTCCGCTGTTATGGCGCGCTTTCACCCCCACAAACCTTGGGTGCGTCGGCTCTTCCTCGTGACAGAGAATACTTGTTGACTGATACTCCCAGCGATCATATCCCATCTGAGGCGTCCGACGCGCAAGGAAGCGAGGACACACACTCAGACGCCAGAACTCTTACTGTTCCGTGAGTACTCTCACACCTAGCGTGAAAAACCAACAGCGTACTAATACTCGATATAGACCTCAGCCTTCTGACCATCTCGACGAAGCGGTAATGAAGCCATGGCAAGCATCTCTCCCTTCCCGTAATCTACCATCTACTCACGCATCTCGGCTAGCCCCCGGGGATACCACCCAGTCTCATTGACAGACCTACAGACCGAACGCGTCGTCGCCGCATTCGGCATTCCCGCCATCTGCTACGAACGGAATGTCGACACAGACACCCACACCTGCCCTCTCGCCGGGTGCGAGCAGAAATTCACTGGGAGTTCCTTTCGCGCGCATTTCCGCAGGTTCCACAAGGCGCCGCCTGGGGGTCGTCTCTACTACTGCAGGGTGCAGTCGCACCCGAAGGCGCGGTGTACGGGGAAGGAGGTGCATAATACGGCGTGGGCGCAGCATTTCCTGGTGATGCATTCTCTGAAGGGGGTGTTGTGTCCGTTTTGCTTGTCGGAGGAGAGGCATAAGCAGGATGTGGTGAAACATTTTGATACGTGCGAGGTGTTGAGTGGTGGGGGTGCAGAGGCATGAAACTGCGTGGCATCCGGGATTTTGTAGTAGGTTCCTGTGCATAATTTAGAGGGCACTAGAAATTCAGCGTGGTCACATGCGTGGTACCACGCCAGCGTGGTGCGTGACCACGCAGCCACGCAAGCGATCAGTTGAACTCGAGTTTGATCCAACAAAATTTTAGATATACTGCACCATACAATGATTGCAAGTGTTCATGATTGTCTTTATGTTCATTTTGTTTTTACTCCTCCCTCATCTGCAATAAATATACCTCGTCAGAAAATGATACCAAGGCTTAATTTCTACTGTCTGCAATGTCATGCACGTCGCATTTATGGTTTTCGTTCACTGAATTATCTTGAATGTATGTACATATTGGTAGGAGAAGGATAGATGTCTAAATTTCGATACTGATTCATACTAAGTACTTGAAAATCCTGAAGTGGTGCCGTAAACTTAAATTACCTGTCAATACGACATCAATATAGCTTCGATGTGCCCAGTGCTAACAGAATCTGTCATGGAGACCAATTTACTAATTGATATTTCCTTGGTAAAAATTTGCCTCACCCACGCAACCGACCACGCCAGCGTGCCACGCGACCACGCAGCCACGCAGCCACCCCACGCAGGCTGACCACGCTTGACCACGCAGAAAAACCACGCCGCCACGCAGGTACCACGCAGGCTTCACACATAGACCAAGCTCCCGACATAACTCAGCCCTCAGAAAGTTTGTCCTCCTTGTAATTGGCTTGTTTCTTTGGAGTTGCAGTTCAAATGAATTCGGAATAATATTTTAATCAGTGACTGAATTTCGAAGTCCTACAGAATTGCTCATTTATGAAGTAGTCTTATTCAAACTGTACACATTCTCTGGATCAAGGTTATTGTGTGCAATGGGTGACTGAAAATAACCGAAGACATCGATTCTCGTCGCGTTCGGTGGCGTTTAATCAACTTTTGATAGGGGTGCGTCATTTGTCAACCACGCTGACAACCACGCAGCCACGCACCACGCAGCCACGCAACCACGCAGGCTACCACGCAGAATTCTTTTTGCCCTAATTTAGATTA
>JAUDZF010000365.1:0-22053 GCA_030407055.1 Armillaria mellea | reverse complement strand
TTTGCTCGGTAATACATAGACACTGATCCAAGTTTCCGTCGAGTAGGTCCATCCTTGAAAGTGTCATAGTCGAGCTGTTAGCCAACTCGGATGCCAAATGAAGCCGTATTGACGATCCGAGCCGCAGTTCCAGGAGTATTCTGTGACACTGCCAAGAGCGCAGGAAGTAAGAGTTTTGTGAAGTAAAAATGGCCTGTTTTTTAAGAATTATTCGTAAGCTGTACAAATGTGTGCCGGTGATAACGAACCGATGACATTGACTCCGATGGTCAAATCATAGCCTTCCTCTGTCAATTCGTCGATGTTGGGTTCCATGACGCCACTGAAAGATATTCAGAGACTTTCAACGTGACCGGTAAAGAGCTCACGCATTGTTGAAGAGAATATCCAACTCCTTTTCTTTGCTAATTGAGAACCCTGTTATAAGAAAGTCTGCCTTGCTCTGAGCGACGATTCAACACACCTCAGAAATTGTTCTGCAGCCGCACGGATGGACTTGAGGCTTGCTAAATCTAGCGGCAGAAAGATAGCGTCCTTCCCGGTATCTTCACGGAGCTTGTCTATAGCGTCGCCGGTCTTCTTAGCGTTGCGGCTGGCAATATAAACTTTAGCATTGCGAGGAAGAAGTGCCTGCAGAATCCCGTTCCTGAGTCAGACATCGAAGTGGCGCATGATAACACAAACCTTCGCAGTTTTCGTAACCCACACCTGCGTTTCCTCCAGTAATGATGACAACCTTTCCAGACAAGTCAGGGATTTGGTCGATGGAGAACTTTGACTGAGGCGGCCAGGTCTGCGTAAGGAAGGACTGTATTCCACCCATGCTTGCGGAGAAAGGAGCGTGAGATTTTGACCCTAGTCATTTTCACAAATTTCCACTACCCTGGAAGGAATAAGTAAAAGGGTCGCGACCGGTGATCTCAATTGGTTCACACGCTCTGTCCACTTACCGCCACGTGTACTATCTGAAGCTACTGTGTTTATGCGTCTTCGGACCTTTCGTTGCTAATCATGATAACTACTACCTCCCCTACTTGCGGGATTGCTGGATACCACCAGTGACTTCACGGAGTCAGAGCGGGAAGTAGCAAGGATGTCTGCCAGTAACTTTGATACTGTACATGTCGGGCTGAAGAACACAGGCCGCTGACTTTATGTCTGGGGGGTAGAAATAACCTGCGTACCTCACACGAGTACAATAATACGCCTACTACGACGTTATATTCAATTTCGACTAGTCCGGGTTCTGAAGTCGGAACATTTGCCAAGGTGCGATGCATTGAAAAATGTGAAGCCTTTCCAACCTAGTTCATCAATTTTGTTTGCCTGCAGTATAGGCGGTTTCTCGCCGACCATCTATTACTTTTTTCCTGACGTACTCTCTACTCGGCAGGAAGAGAAGGGCTAACAGATAGGATTATGATATTCGGCGTCACAGAAGCACCATGCACTTTCTTTAGTTTTATAATTTATGAAGCGGGCATGGCGGCGCATTCACCTCAAAATCATCAGGGAATTGGAGATTAAAAAAGAGAGGGGACTCGGAAGAGTCGAGAGTTGGAAGGAAGTGATGTGTGATTAGTTCTAAGGTAGGGAAGTTGAAATGCCGGGATGGGTATCGAAGCAGAGCAAGGCAGAACTAGACCAAGAGGGGGGAGATGCTGATGGAAGGGTGCTTGCTAGAAGATTGCCACACCGAGCCACCCAAGGAAATCCGAGAACCAATGCTCTTATTTCCCTGTGTGGCCAACATACAGGGTCTGAGATATGACCTGACTTTGACAGTTTTGATTTTTGCACCACTGGCTGGGCCAATCTGAGACACTGACTGGTAGAAGTAGAACGATCGCCACAATTAGGAAGGAAGGAAAGTCTGCATGGCACTCCGAAAGTAAAACAAAACGCACCTGCTCAATTCAAAGTCTTGAAAAGGCGTTCAACCTCCCAATCAAGAGGGAAGCTTTTAAATCGATACGAAAGCGGCCGGAGTTGAAGCAGACGAGCAGATTCAGAACATTAGAGATGCTCGTCCGATCTTGATGGCTATACAAGAGATGAACTACTGCTTTTATGCAGATCCCCTTGATCTTGGCGAATGATGGTTCGGCCCTTTGTTCCAAATGAAATTCGAAAAATAAAAATCCTGCATATGCAAAAAAAACACGATCACGAGCTATGATATATAATTCATGTATATCAGACACTGATCCAGGTAATAGTAAATATGAAATATACATCACATCTTCACATCTCAATGTCCTGATCTGCATACGCCACATAATAGGAAAGCAAAGGAACTACGAAAGGGATGCGATCTTTCGTTTCTTGTGCTTGGGTTCCAGTCCAGCAGTGTCCAGTCCTTCATCCTCAGCCTCATCTTGAACCGCCCACAAATCAAAAGCCCCCATCTGATCCTCGTCTTCCTCCTTAATGCCGTACCGATTCGTCACCACCTCTACTAACTTGTCATATTTTAAAGGTATACTTCTACGCCTCTCTCCGATAGCATCTAGTGCCTTCAGATGCGATCTCACGGCCATTAGGACGCGTCTTGACGTTTCTCTCCGTGGCTCATAGTCATCAATAGCTTCAGACAAATGTGCTCTCTGAGCAGTGATATTGAGATACTCCAAGATATCCTGCTGTTGTCTCGCTATACGCTCCGAAGTGATTTGGCGCTTGAGTGCTAGATTCGTGGAGTGGTGAGATACAAATAGGTGTCAAATTTCATAACCGTACCATCGATTTTCCGTTTGTAGCGAGTCGTTATCATAGAGTTTTCATCCTGCAGTCTTTTAATCTCATCTGATGAACGGTCTATTCAACTTCGGACAACGTAAAGACTGGAATGACAGTACCTTTGAACGTGTCTCCATGTTGCGAATCGTTATCTCGAAATTCTAGACCATTATTCAATGAGGACACGAAAGTATCAGTCGCATGCACAAGATCGAACCTTCAAGTTCCTCTCCAAAACCCTCGTCTCTTTGAGGATGTGAATGTTCTGCTTCTATAAGAAAACAAAACCGGTTAAGCTCAATTCCTACAGAACAGAAGCTACTTCTGGTGACCTTTCTGTCCGCTTCCTGATACTGAACCCAGAAAAGACATGACGATATCAGTACTGCTGTTCAACCAAACATAATGATCTTACATTGTAATGCTTCGTCTATTTCGAGATGGTGATCACTTGTGGTTTCGATACCTGGAGATATATAAGGACTTGGCTACAAAAAAACTGCAGCTGGTACGTGCCCGACATCTCTCCTGACGTTTGACCTTTCAAGCACGGAGTCAACACTCATCGTAAAATCAGGCCCATGAAAGCCTCACCTGCATTCTCGGATACCTGGTTCTTAAGCGGATCATGGCGCGTTTTTTTCTAATTATTGAGTGTCGTCGGTTTAAAAAGATGTTTAACATTGACAATCGACAGGGACAAACCTTCGAGTTTATTTTTTAGCATCGCGAGTTCCTGCTGGTATTCTAGACGCCAAAATCAGACGAAGGAAATAAGGAGAAGAAGATATTATACATACCGAATGACTGCTTCTGCATTTCGCTTCGTAAGTTATTTATTGTTTCAGTGGCAACTAGAAGACTGTCACATAGACCCGATTTAGTGATGTAATATACAAACCTGTAAGCTCTGGGTCTTTAGTCTTCAGATCCTTTCCTAGCGAGGATAGTTCAGCCTGGAATTTTGCCGCGTTGGCATTTGCCGCTTATGTCTCGTTAAGCTAGATGTATCAGCCAAAATATGATGGCCATACCGGAAATTGCAGCTTCTTTCTCTTCTAACCTAGCCGTCAACGCTAGGCAAGGTAATCAATCAGTCTAGTGTTGAAGATAAAAATTTAACATGGATATCACCTGCAATCTTCTCTTCCGGTGTTGACTGCTGAGCAGCGGGAAGTTCGTGATGCTCTAGTATCCGAGATTAGCAAGCAGAAAAATACAATTCGAAGATGTTCACCCGTCGGCCTGCTTTGCAGGTACCCTTCCAGCGTGGGCTGAAAACTCATTTGAGCTAAAGTCCGCTGTTACATCAGCCTCTCCGTCCCCGAAAATGTTGTACAGACTACCTTCAAGACCTTGCGTCTTTGATTCACCAGTTTGTTCGTGTAGTCTTAGTTTTTCATCTTCCTCCGGATTCTCAGGCTTTAGCGCAATCATAAATTAGCTCCGCCCCATGCTCATATACTAAAACTGAACGTACCAACTCTGATGGAGCACCTTCTATAGGTACTTCAGATGTATGCAGAGGAGACCGGCGCGGGGAATCAGAGGAACTGTTATCGGCACTCAGTCGGGGAATTTTAAGAGTCAGCGACCGGGTCGGTGTCGTATCCTTATTAGCATTAAAATGACTTGGAAGCTTCGCTCTTCTTCGACCGCGACTCGGGGTTTTAGAAGGTGTGAGATATGGACTTGGCAAGGCTGAAACGTGTTCGCCGCGTTCTGCAGTTATCTGCTCCTTCAAGTGTACAGCGCGGCTGGTGAGGAGCTGAACGATGCGGTCGAATTTCCCCGTGTTGCCCGTCTCTTCCAGAAAGGCCTCATGGTCAAGTCGAACATTTGGCTAATGACACTTTATTGATTTATATTCTTTGAATTATGATGAGACTCACCATGAGGATTGCGTGGACCCAATAGAATATCGCATATTTAATCTCCCGGCTGTCGATGTCAAAGACGGCTTGCATCACCAAGAAATCTTCGGCCTTGCGCATTGAGCGCTTCAAAAACCCCGACACAGCTGTAAGCCTGTGTTCTTCTATGAGCCTGTCGTAGAATCCGTGGGTACTAGAACGACTCTTTCGTCCTTGCTGGCCATCCCCGAGAGCGTATTCTACTGTAGAAACACCCGATTCGAAATCTGCCATTGTGGCGAGAGACGATACAGTAAGCGCCAAATTCCGCTGTACATCACTATTTCCAAGCCTGGAGAACATGAGATGCTGCGGACGCTTTTCCAAGAGTAGATTGCTCACCTCGACGACGCGACATACGCGCAAATGGCCGCCAACGCAACGGTGCCGAGAGTGGAAACATTTGGGTTGGACTTTACCAAACGATATATTTCCTTGGCTTTGTCTCGCGTCTCCTGAATATCGCAGATGTTATTAAAACGACCAAGGTCGTCATCTTCGGAGGCCATTTGAGATCTTGGGAAAGGGTACGCTAGTAGTAGAGGTGGCGGATGCAAAATTCAACGTCGCCGGGCCGGGAACAGCATCGTGCCTGGCTGGAGCTAAAGCTGTTATAGTTAAACTGCTTGAGGGCCCAAACATTAACCACAGTAAGGTGGAGAGGTATTAACCGCCAGTTCATAAGTCGAACTCGACAAGAATGAGATAAACAGGAATGAATAAAAGTAGACTAATCCTACTTGACACCTAACACGGGATCAAATATTTTCAGAATAGTATTTTCCTGCAATTAGACCTGGTGCTAAAAGTCCCGTCAACACATAGAACAGCGAATATAATATACATAAGATAGTCTTCAACACTACTGCAAAAACCAAGTCAGCACGACACATCAAAAAACAGCAATCGATTCTATTCACCATACAGCGTATCGTATCACCGCCGTCTACTTCTCGTTGAGCTCTGGAACTTGCTTGTCTCTCTCCTCAACCTTCTAGTCGCTCTTTCACGCTCAATCTCTCTTCGCTCCACTTCCTCTGCCGACAATTCTTCGAACCTAGTAGTAAACTCTTGCGCATCAGCCCAGTCCCGCCATACGCTCTGTAGGACCTTTGGTCGATTACCACCCCATCCAATGTTTAACCCTGTCTTATCCTTGACGACCCCAGACTTGTCGATGACATCTCCAATCACACCCCATTCGGCTGCGTCCTTTTTGTGCCGAATGAGCTCTTCGTGAATGGCATGAGCAACTAGAGGCACGGCTTCTCCGGACAGTCCGAGGTCCGCACAGAGTTGGATAGCAAATGCCTCCGGCGTTAGCGGTGAGAGGAGGTCCCACTCTATGTGGTCCAAAAGGTGGTGTGTGGCAATCTGTACATCAATCTACAAGCGAAATCAGCATAGCAGTAGGAGAAGAACAGTGAAAACATACGCTGAGAATGACTCGACATTCTGCTACCTCCTCCCGGCCATTTTCTTCGCCATTTACTGCTCCGTCAATACCCAAATCCATCGAAGCAATGCCCTCATGGTCTTCTAGCTGAGCTTTTATTTGATTTGCCACCGTCTCAGCCCAGGGGACGATCGGTAGATCAAGATCATTACAAAAAGTCTTTGCGAACGTCTCTGGTCTGACGACGTTTTCGTAGAGATTCCACACGAAGCAATCTCGTATTCGATGCGTCTCGGTCTCAAATTCAACACGTATAGGCACCAATGATGTGCGCCTTTCTGCGTGAACGGCCAGGACGTCTGGAGACGCGTACGTGTGGGGCGTAGGATAAAATGGGCGAGCTGTTATGTATCGAGAGGGTGGAACTTGGCCCAAGTAGCTCTGATCGAGCTCAGTCTTTTCAGGTAGTGGCGGAGGAGGAGGAGGAGGTGTCGACTGCTGGCGTATAGTAGTGACACCTGTTGTTGAATTGAATACAGACATCCCAGCGTTCATGCGTGCTCTGGTAGAAGTACCCTGCTGCCGGATCGCTGTCCTCGTTCCTCCGCTTGCCACAAAGTCAGAGTCATCGGAATCGAGCGCACCGGCGTCAGGAAGGTCATCACCGGAACCTGGGTCTGCGTAGTTAACTACACCGCCGCGTCGTGTGGCAGCCCTTGTACTCGTTGAAGCCGTGTTGGACGACGTCGAAGCAAGGATGGGTTGCATTAACAGTGTGGCACCTGTCTTTAGCCTCGAAGAGTAGGTAGATATCAATGCTTGCGGTGTAGTCGGTAGTATTGACCTGGGCGGGTTTGGCGGCGGTGGTGCTTGTATCACTACTGGCTGTACTGGTGGTTGAGGAGCTGCCTGTTGGTAGACTATCTGCGGTGTATATGTCGTCGTCGGAGTGGGTGTATTGGTAAGATTCGTCGACCGGTTCGCTCCCCTGGCCCGTGTACTTCTGGCGCCGGTCGCGGCATTTTTTGGAGGGGGTGTCGCTGTCGTCGTCCACGCATGAAGATTCTTCACATATGCTACTCTAGAGCATTGGACTATATATAAGGGCCAAACCAAGAGTATGCTCACCTTTTGAGACTGTTTGTGGGAGCAGCGGCGTCGGTGCATATGTCCGGGCAGCCGTCGACAGCTGAGACCCAGGTCGTCAGTAGAAATTCCTTCGCATATCCAGCTGACGCACCTGGTTTATCGTCTGTCCCAGCTGGACATCGGACATGTTGCCGAGCGATGTCGCAAAGGTCGAATTCTGATTGTCGGCCATGGGTGGTCGTCGCCAAATTGAAAGTCACCAAAAACGCGTCAGTCACGGTGTGACGTCCATGCTTTCACGGTCACCATATTTTGTCCGCCTTCGACCACCACTACTGACGCTATTTCTTCGACATAATTCTACCCAAGGGCACAACGATGCTATCATTAAAATGCTTACCGAGAGTGCGCTTGTTTCTTTGACAAACGGTTGCAAAGTTGATTCTTTTTACAGACAGAGAAAAGGAACGAAAGAATCCTGCAAGCGATGAACAGAAACTACGCGCTTTCGACAAGGCCATCGCTGTGTTGAAGTCGATAGACTATCCTATAAGATCAGAGTCAGATGCTCTCAAGGTCAGCTATCAACAAGCAGGTCCTGTCAGCGTCTTACTTATCACTCTAGTTAATGGGCTTGGGTGACAGCAGTGAGCAGGGAAAGGAAGAAAGCAGTGAGCAAGAGATGGAAAAATCGACGGGTGAAGAGATTACAAGCAAGGCAAGCGACGCGATCCCAACCCTGCTTCTCATTTTGACTTGTCTCTAGGAAACGGACAAGCCCATGCCCACCCCGCAAGCCGATTCTGCACGAGTTGTAGGTACTGTGTCGCAGTCTGCCTTCTCCGATACTGAAGAATACTCCATAAGATCGAAGTTCGCGATGGTACCAAGAGGGTTGTGCTGAATGAACTTCAGTCAGTCCCTGGGCTAGGGTGGGTTTGTACGCTTTTCCCCCGACAACAACATTCTGACTATCGCGTAGTCCGTACACGGCCAACAAATTATTTGAGGCAGGCTGCACCTCCGCTAGTGAACTTCACCGCTCGAAATTCCAACAGCTTCTTACTGCGCGCCAGAGGATTCTAGTCGCATACTACACCCACCTTCGCGAGCCTGTCCACCGCAAAGAGATAGAAACTATCAATGTGCGTCATGATATGCACCACCATGGCCAATATTAAGCTTTTCGGCTGCTCTAGGGTTTCATCCGAACTCAATTACCCTCCGATTTTCAGACAGAGCTTGTTGGGAGCTACCGTCGCAAGTTTCCTTTCTCATCCGAAATTGACCTCATCGTCCTCCATCCAAGTTACAACGTTGCACCCCTCCCTCCACCTCCCGAAAAAACACTAATCTTCCCTCGAAAAGGACGAGCAGAGAAAGTGTACGGGATATATTCACAAAAACAGTTCGGATCCAAATCACCTCTCCTAACCACTGTTATCCCCACGTTGAAAGTCCAAGGCTTGATAGCGCGACAGGTCAAGATGAGTGGAGGGGATAGGTGGGACGGTATAGTCAGAGTTCCTGAGCTCGGTGCGGACGGGCAGCTAGAGTCGCTTGCGTCAAGAGTCAATGCTCTAAAACGGAAGGAGGGGAAGTATAGGCGTTTGACTATCAAGTCAGTACACCTCATCTCGTCTAATATGCCACACTGATTCGGTTTCTAGTCTTGTCCCTTGGGGGTGCCGAGGTCCAGCTCTACTTGCCCTGACGGGCGACATGGAATTCGTCCGTCAAGTGCACGATAGAGCCGACAAGCTAGGTCTGTTCCTCGATGGGAACGGGCTATGGCGATGGCACGGAAACGAAAACTTCGATGGTACTGCACCTCCTAAGCGTCGCAGGGGACGTCCTCCAAGTGACGCAAAGACTGACGATGAATCGCGGGGTAAATGGGAGCTCATCACTCAGGGTTCGGAGAAGGATATCCTTGCAGAGCTAGGGATGGCTTATGTGGAGCCGTCTAAACGGAATTATTCCTATCTGCTCAGTAAAGTCACCAACGGTAGGTTACCAAAGCTATACGCAACCGTTGTGCGCAAAAAGTGGATGGAAGGCCGGCAGTGATGCCCTGCTTCCTCCCGGTGAGAAGTTGCATTGTATCTTGATACCGTTTCTGAGGGATGTATAGTAGAACGTACTTAATTATAACCAAATGATTTCCTTACGATCGGATAACATCTTGTGTCATTGGCCAGTTTAATGATTCGCTTCTGTGCGGTTATCAAGTCTTGGCAAGTTCAACTATATAAGTGGGTTGCAAACAAGTTCCGATTCGCTGGTGTACACCTCAGATGCTACTACTGGACGGATCTATAGCAGGATAAACTAATCATCCTAAAGCCTTCGCCGATCCCATGACGGTGAATACAGCCGGTTCCGGACCGATCGCCAGTGGTATATATCCTTGGTTCCGTGAGCTTCTACCCCACCTGGCCTCTCCATGTCTTCCTTATCGTATACATCACGAAGCCTCTATGATCTCTCCGGCCTCGTGGCTGTGGTGACTGGAGGTGGAACAGGAATAGGTGGAATACTCCACCTAAGAGTACTAGACGATATCGATAACTGAACTCGAAATAGGATACATGATTGCCCGAGGACTTGCTGAAAATGGAGCCAAAGTGTACATCACGGGAAGAAGGAAGGAGGTCCTAGATAAAGTCGTGGCGAGTGGATCTATAAACGGAACGGTAGTGGCGTATGTCCATTTGTTCTAGTTGTCTTGTTTGCGATATTGACGTGAGCTAGACTGCAGATGGATGTCATAGACAAGGAGAGCATACTTTCGGCGACAAAGGTATTGGAAGAACAGGAAGGGAAGCTCCATATTTTGGTCAACAAGTACGTATACCAATCCTTTCCAGCCTGAACTTTGATGATGGCATCCAATAATACTCACAGTGCCGGTCAAGTCGGTCCCGTGTCCCCATTCTTCAATCAGATGGATGCCCCAGAACATAAGGACGCCGAGACACTAGGTAAAGCGATGTTCAACGAATCGATGCCAGGATGGTCAGATCTCTACGCCATCGACGTGTTTCCCATCTTTTTCGTCACCATGGCATTCCTAGGCCTACTTGATAAAGGAACAAAAGACTGTGCGAACACCCGCCCAGGCTACACAGCCAATATCATCAACGTTACAAGTATCAGCGGGTTGATGAAACTGGCGCAGGATCACGTACGTTTTGCACTAAATCATCCCGCCTTTTTTTTATAGGCTTAGCGGCGTGGCAGTTTGCTTACAACAGCGCCAAAGCGGCCGCTTCACGGTTGAGCAAGATGCTCTGTACAGAGCTCGCACTTAAAGGCATACCCGTCCGCGTAAACGCCATAGCTCCTGGACCGTACGAGTCGGAGATGACGACCGATGTGATCACACCCGAGGAGGTGGACAGGATCGGGAAGGGCGTGTTGCCTGTGCCTGCGAGGAGGGCTGGGAAGTAAGTCTTTTTTTTCCTATTCAATCTTTCTAATTTTGCTCGGTTGATTAATGATGCTGACGGTGGCGAAACAGAGGCGAAGAGATGGCGGGCACTGCGGTTTACCTGGCTTCGCCGGCAGGGGGGTACATGAACGGGCAGGAGCTCGTTATCGATGGTGGGTATCTAGCAGTAAACCCATGAGCTTAGTCTGCGGGGGAAAGCTGACAGCTGGAACCTACCAAGCAAATTGCGGACGTGTATTTCTGTACTTTTTTTAATTACTCCTCTTACACGCCTTGTGCACTCAGCAGCAGCAGACTGATGGGAGCGTGTGGAGGCCCGCTTCCCCTCAGACGGTGCCGACCCCAGAACGGAAGATTTTGGCTCCGGATCTGTGGATCATGGTGCCGTGCAGGCGCGTTGAGTCTTGGGTGAGGGTAACCATCGATAGAACGTTTGAAGCCCACATGCACCCGAATATCGCATCACCTTGTTCGCATTGGCAATGTGTTCATCATGATGGAAGTAATACATTGCAGGAGTCCAAAATGATGATAGAAACAGAAGTCTGTCAATGGTTAAATGGAGAAGTTCCTGTAGCAGTTCCCCGCATCGCTGATTCCACCCCGTGGCGGAGGGAGTAAATTGATTCCGGCGCGGCGGGATGATAGGCATGCGTTGTCAGAGATGTGACGTGGAAAGGAAGAACGTGTGATACTTTATCGGGCTCTACTCAGGTGCAATCTAGACTGCCTATCTCTGAATGTAGTTGCGATATTTGAGTTTGGAAGCACGACGATTACGCCACCCAAGCTCGAGACCAGGCAACGGCCCAGGACTTTGTGCCCCGGCATCATGGACGATGTTATCAGGTCCCACCGGGCTATCTGGGACACCAGATACGGCGGAACCAAAATTATCTTTATTTCCCCTAATCCACCTCCTATCGGGCGGGAACGGAGCGCCCGGGGATCAAAAATACAAAGTTTCGGAACTATGGATTGGACTCTGTGATCGATGACGCATAATTTGTGAAGACGCGATTTGTCCTGGAGTGTCAGGGGTTGCCAAGGGTTCGACGCGACTTGGGGGTGACAGGCGGGGGGTGCTGTTAGATTTTTACACGAGGCTACGCGGGCTTACTGAAGCTTACTGATTAAAAAAGCCGACGGCTTTCAGGGCCTGGAAATTACGGTACCATTGACCTGGACCGATGCCAGTACGTGTACATGTAATTAATATGGGGTTCTCACAAAAGGAACCGACAATATGGGGCACATTTCGGATTACTCAGAGGGGCGAATGGGAGGGGGACGAATAGTAACATCAAGGACAAGACAACGGTAAGCGCACCCAAGATATATCCGGTATTCATCCGGAATGACTGACATGGTGGACATGGGAAAAAGACACCGTGTCCAAGTCGATAGTGGTCGAGATTTCTGAAAGGTTCCGAGCCCCATCTCCGAACCCCGCCCCCATAGTGATCGGGGGAAAGCTGATATATACTCACAGCTCGCAGTCGTCACGGCGAGAGCCCACACTGCATCGAGGCCGGTGGGTCGTATACATGCATATGTATACTTACCGAGCTTTTACAGGTAAACCTACGGGGTTATGGCACCGGAAGGCAGATAAATCCGAAATTGTAGGCAGGAATGTATGGGTATGGGTCCAGTTCATCAATACAATAGTAGAGAATTCGAAGGGGTACGAGATAGAGAGTCAGGTGTTAGGACTTACAGGGTCTGGATGCCGTTATCGCCGCAGACTTGCATGGAGATTTGTAAGACGCATGGAGGGCATCGACTCGCCCGTAGGCCTGGAAGGTCGAGGTCCTGAGCAATTCTCCGGAAGTAGAGTGGTTGGATACAAAGAAGGTTAGAGGCGACTTCTGGAGAGTCGCGACCTGGTAACGTGAATGAATGGACGTGGGTCAACCCCAAGTGTTACGTGACCAGATGGCGGGCCGCCCCCTGCAAGTGAAAAATAAATGATCTGAAATCAATGAAAGGAATGGTCAGCTGGCGTGGGGAAGTGGGGGGACACGTGAAAAGGCGGTGGGGAATGGACCGGAATAACTCAGTTCCAAAGGAGTATGTGAGAGTAAATCAGGAGGAGGCAATCTGGAAAAGAAAACAAGTACGGTGAGAAAAATGGAAGAGAGAAGAAAGCAATCTGGGGTGGCAATTCGAAGGGCTACTCCAGTCTGGAGTTGACTGGAAGGCGCCTACCCCAGGCTGAGGGGATGATGCCGGGGCATGCCGGAGCGAATCATATTAGTTCCGGCGGTGGAGGAAGCGGATAAGCCATCGGCCCGGAAAAAGATCGGCGGTCTCCGCCCTGAAACGCCCGTCATCTCGCCACTGGTCGACCCCTTGGCTCTGTTCTGAACCCTACCTTAAGTTCTGGCAACTGGCCAGTCCCTGCTTCCCTTTGGTCCCCACCACCATGGTATCTTCCACACAGCCCGACAAGCCTGTTCCTCGTCCCTACAAGTGCCCGTATCCCCTCTGCGGCCGTGCTTTCAGTCGTCTCGAGCACCAGACACGCCATATTCGCACCCACACTGGCGAGAAGCCCTTTGTCTGCAGTTTTCCGTCCTGTGAGAAACGGTTCTCCAGGAGCGACGAGCTCACGAGGCATTCGCGGATACACAACAACGACCACAACAATGTCACTCACCATCAGCCCCCGAAGAAGACAAAGTCGAGGGGAACTGGCTCTCCAGATCACACTGATGAGCCAGAGGAGACCCAGATCAGGGTAAAGAAGAAAGCGAGAAGCAGAGCCAACAGCGACGATGAGGTACGCTGCAATCTACTTGCTCTCGGCGCCTATATCTCATGCTTGACTTTCAGGACGACTCATATGCGCGGCCGACGTCTGTCGGTTCCTATGATATCCCCCATTCCCGGCGCAGCCGTCCCCACTCATCCACGACTCCGCCGACGACGTCCTCGCCATTCACGACACTGTCCTCGATCGCCATGGACGAGCTGTATGCGCTAGAACGCGAGGAGGCGCTGCGCCGCGCGGAGTATGAGGCACGGCATGCGGAAGCCCTCCGACGAGCTGAATACGAAACACGGACACGAGGCGGCCCAGGGCTTGATTTCTCTATTTTGCAGCAGTATCCGTCACGGCTGAGCAAGAGCGCCACTACATCGCCGGTTTCGACGCCGGCGCATCCGTACGATGATAGCCGCGGCTATTTTGGCATTTCTAACGAGCGTGATTACTATCAGCCCCGCCACCACCATCGGCAGTCGCGGTATCAGGCGGTGTCAGACGATGAGGAGGGGCCCGGTAACAGCACCGCCAGTGAACGGAAAATCACCCGCAGACTATCCGGCCCCGCATGGCAGATGACACCTTTCTCCACACGTTCCAGCGGGGATGACGCTGGCCATCACGTCGACTCGGCTGCCAAGCATGCTCACCATTCCCACCCCCACCACCCTTACTATATTCCATCACATCACCCCCACCCCCACCATGTGCCCCCGCCCCCGCAATATCACGAGACCCCTTCTCCAGCCAGCTCCGACTCGGATTCGCACGCCAACCAGAGCTACTATGCTCGCCAGCCTCACTCGCCCTACTCCAGTAACATGAGGACTACCAGCGCTTCGGCGTCTCACACGCCAAGTACCAGTCCTTTTCTTGGCCCTATGAGGGGGCTCAACTTGCACAGCGCAAATCCATCACGGGCACCGTCACCAGTGCTCGCCATGCTGCCTCCTCCTGGATTGCCCTATCACCACCACCACGGAAGCAACCACAGCGGACGGAGTAGTCCCACGAGCCGGAGCGCGAGTCCCCCACACCACATGCCTTCGCATCATCATCATCTTGCCCATTCAGTCCGGATGGCCTTCGGAATGACGCCAATTCATCCCCATGTCACGCCTCCTGAATCGAGCTCGTCATCGCGAGAAAGTCACAGTCCAGGCGCGTGGAGCGGTGGCGGCAATAGCCCTAGGATTACGTTGGCGCCGCTCAAGATTGCAGAAGACAGCAGTGGTGGGGAAGCCGAGAAGGAGAAGGAGAAGGAGAAGGTAGTGTCTTTGACCGAGGTCGAGCGCAAGGAGGACAATGACAAGTGCGGGGAACGGGAGAAATTGCCGGGATTCAGCCTATTTGAAGCAGCAATTCGGGGTGAGGGCGCGCTGCCAGTGGTCGGTGCGGGTTGGTAACGACTGTATGTTATTGCGTTTCGCCGTACCTAGCGGCGGTTCGTGCGATCGTCTTCATGTTTTTGTTTTGTTCTTTTGATTATCCATGCTATGTTTATTGCCTAAGGGCCCATCAATAACCAGGGCTCTCTTCTACACTACTATAGATTTCTGCATCCCATCTCATTAGCAACATATACCATCTAGATAGAACTATAGAGCCTTTTTTTAGAGTATGCTACTTTATCATATACTACAGGTACTGCTGTAATTGTGGCGTTGATAACAATACCATGTCGGCAATGGGGTTGATCGTGTCGTTTATCAGGCGTGCTTGACAATGAGAAAAGAAGAAATTTGGCATGCGGCGCCAAGGGACATCGCGGAATTCTATTGGCTCACATGAGCTTAAGTAAATGTCTTCTGACATATCAGACGGTGGGTTTCGTGCGGTCCAGAGGTAGGACTCGTACGTCTTTTATATGCGGCAGACGTAAAATTCCGGACTCCAATACGTCAAACGTCGAAGCGAACGATGTGATGCTGGACCTTATCTTATCAAGGGACCTAGGGTTATCGTTCCACTCCAATTTCCAACTCGCTCGGCATCGATTTCAGTTGTGTATAAGTATTTCGCGGTTTTTCAAACGTTTAACCTTTCGACGGGCCGCCTGTTCAGTGATCATCCGACTCACTCCGAAGCAAGTTTGGACGCGGCGCATGTGGTTGCGAATTCGGGTGAAACGCTTGGCCTCTCAAGATCTCAGCTTTTATCATGACTCACCGGGCCAAGTGTGATTAACCCGTGCGTCTTGTCCTTCGTAACAATCAACTCCAGGCTTCCTCTTTATCCCGAAGGCTCGTACGCGAAAGTGGGGGGCATTCCATTCCGCTGTTCCGTGCCGATATAGTTATGTTTCGTCGTTTAATCAACAGTCAAATTCGATTAGAGCCTCGACGTCACGCGCACGGGTGAAGATCTGCGGGCCCTGGGGTGCATCCCGGCGCTAGTCCATGAGGGGTATAAGATAACTGTATCGACAATCCCGGTGGAATCAGAACGTCTCCTCGCAGACCCTGATTTCCCGAGCCAAGCAGAGGGACGAAGATAAGGGCGAGCATCATACCGGGGTAGACGGTAGGCTTCCTAAGCGACGTCAGGCTCCAAGTTCGAACGACGGTGCTGGTGTGTACGTACATAGCACAGACAGTCTAGAACACGAAAGCGAGACTCATGCAATGTGGTGAATGCAGATAACGGAAGCGGAAAGGCACTAGTTCCTAAAGGAAATAGAGAGCATACGAGTGGAGTCCTTTGCTTTATTTCCAGGCGCCTCCGCGATAGGAGCTATTGGAATGCGCGCAGCACTTTATAGCGCGGTCCTTCATAGCTCGCGGTCGGAGATAACCGCCCTAGCGGACAGAATAACCCCCGATTTGATAAATCAGCATTCTGTTCCGGCGGGGACTTGAGTGGAAATTCGGAATCTATCATCGTTATTGAACGATGCAAGAACTGCCCAAGTGAGGTACAAGGATTTTACTCCAGAGTTACACATTCCATAGAGTCGAATGGACGGTAGAAAATCACCACAACAAGTAGCGGTAAAGACGAACATATGAGCAGAATAGTATATTCCCGCGTCTTCGCCCATTGCAAGGCGCAGTGCTGCTGGTAAACCGGTTTAGACCACCATCAAAAGAGCGTCTAGAACTAGATTGCAGCAATAATGGATATGAATATTCAGTCGGAGATGCGTCTTCGGACCTCGAGACGAATGCTGCGCAGAGCAAGCTCCTGGTAAGTAGGGCCATGGGAATCACAAGGATTACTTTGGGAAAGCACCCCCGGTGACCGTTTGACCACAGACACAACCTCATGGGCATGCAGTAAGTCAGACCCAGGATCCCCGAGGGATCAGATTATGAGTACCATTCAGTAGGGCATTCAGGTCGCTCATGCTCGCATGGCAAGTCCAAAAAGAGGAGGCTCAGCTTCGAAAGCTAGTCATGGATGAATTCGGGTTTGAAGGCGGTACCGAGGGTTCTCGAAGCCAAAGCCTCGCGCCGAAGGTGTGACAGAATCAACAGCACCGGGGTTCGCAACACAGCGCCTAGATTGACGCTGACTGTAGATACGAGTCAGGGAAGGAAAGCTAATACATAACTGGACGAAGGCTGCCGTGTTAAGAGTCGTGAATGACCACGGTTACGGTGATGCCCTAGAATCCCAGGTGATAAAACTGAGCACGAGGTCGAGATTCATTCTCCAAGCTTGATTTGTTCCCAAGTACATCTCAAAAAGTTCCGTCCAATGCCTTCTGCACATCTGCAAAGAACACCTTTTGATGATATGTCTTCTCCGCGCTGTAGCAATGTGCGGTGAGGCTTCGACATCTACGTGTATGGTCATATTGACCGGATCTTTCGGCTGTCATTGATCTATCGAATATTCGAAATGGTATTCTGTGCAGCTATCAGGTGTTTGCGCAACATTGCGCATGGAAGGCATGAGAATCCGGGAAATTCGTAGTTCTTTCAGGACCAGGAAGCGAACCAAGCCTGTACTGGGTGTCTATGGGCGAAGTCTTCAGGTTGTTGATTAAGATCTCCATTCCCGGGGTGACAATGGAATTACACTTTAACTGACCCTGTGCCAAGGACTTGATCTTCTCGCGAGGATGCCGGATATAAGGTTCGAGTTTGCGCTTCTTTGTTAAGTTTGTAGATCAATCGAAATGAATATAAACGATGTCGGTTCTGGATGGATAAACACTGCTTCAAGCTACAGACCCGTGCAATGCTATGTCGCAGTTTACTACCGAAGGTGGAGGCGAATAGACCTTGATGCGATGGTGTTGTACGCCGAGTCGTCTTGACCGCTTGGAGCCTCTCAGTCCAGGAGAACAGGGCGACCCGAGAGGTGCGCGATGGCCGACTGATAAGCCCTGGGTCAAAACCACGCGCGAGCTCGACGTTCCGTGGTCTTGGGTCGCTGCCGCGGTGACCACGATATGTCACCTGTGTCTGACAGCACTGGAACAAATACTTACAAGTAGGCGGCCGACATATATATCCAGTTCCAACAGACACGGGCATAGATTCCCAGACTAAAACCTAAGATATGAGTCGGGCAGTGTTCTGGCAAATAGAACAGCTGATGCAGCAGTAGAGCTTAGTGCAGCACAGAGCAATAAGGTTCACGTCCAAAGTCACGTCCACAGAGTCATCAAGGATGTGCCAATAATAGAGTCCACAATCAAGGGAGAGAACTAACTTTGCCTTCGGCGTTGTAGGAACCAAGACGAAAGAGAGTACCAGACGATCGGTAGCGGGATAGAGGCCCGCATTCTGTCCACGGTAGTTAAGGGTTCAAGGGCGGACGACTCAGGGCACTCAGTCTTAGACTTCGTCATGAGAAGACCTATCCCAAAGGCAGAGATTATTCAGTTGCATATGAGCATACGTACACAGAGGAGAAAGATTGCACAGCTCGAAGAGATTGGGGTCGGAAATACCGGCTATCTGAAGAAGCATGCCTGTGGGAAAATCAACTACATCAGGCGCAATGTTTGGAGACAAGATAATTTTCTGCTTGAGGAGGAACATCATAAGTCTGTGTCTTCGAGCTTCAGCCTAGACAGAGGTGTCTCACCAAGCTTAGGAAAAGTGAGCGCGTCTGGAAAAAGCATCGTCCTTGAAAAGAAGTCGTTTCCGGCCAAATCTACCAGAAGCCGTCCGAGCCACGTGAGAGCCACGTGTGGCTATGATCCACTAGAACGTATATGGTATACAGATGTGACTGCTACAACCACAAGCTCAACCAATACTTGACGCAGACTCGTACCTGTACCAGCGCCTATCAGTGTCATCAATTCCGCCTTCTAATGAGCTTTCCAATAATTCACTGCCAGTGTTTGCCTCTATCGGAGGTTCAATTTGGCCCTGGTATAAATTTGGCTACCTAAACTTCATCCAGGAGACATCTTCGCCATGCCAGTTCTCTCAATTCCTGAACTTTACCAACTTGTCACGCTTACATTGTCCACGACCTCTCTTTCCCGACTTCCTCTGATACTGGTCATGATGGTCTTCTTCAGCGTCATCGGGTATACCCTCGTCTATCCCAGTCTTGGTCCGTACGCTCCTGCGGATGTCAGGGAGAAGACCGCAAACGTCATGGAGGATGCCAAGGCGACATATATCTTACTGCAAAGCGAGGGCATCGCTCAACTCGCAGACGAAGAGGAATATCACAGGCAAGCATTGGGCTTACCATTATGTATCGCACCTCCTCACTCTATAAACCAGACACAGCGCCGCTTATGATGCCTTGTCTCAGCAGCACTTCAGTGATCTATATGATGAGAATGCTCTTTTCCTCCATCCCTTGTATTCCTTCCGCTACTGGCGGGACGCCTGGACATGGCGATCTAACATTAGTAGCTGGGTCAACAAAATGAAGGTAGCATGGACTCTCTTACATTTTCGTGTAATATCAACTCAATCTTGTGCTACAGACAACCATCAGGGCGAAACAACTCTCCTCGAGGTCGATCACTCTCCCCGACGACTGCAGGTCGGAAGGAAACCCCGCGAGCATTAGCTCTGGTGAGGGGTAATCCAGTATTTCGCGGGGCAGTCGCTCATCGTTGCACTCCAGAACCCAACATTGCCGCATCCTCATCGAGCGTCAGCGCCGATGATGGCATGCTGGATGTCATCGCTGACGTTGGTGTGTTTTACCTTACAAGCTAAGGAACAGACACTAACTTCTCTCTGTCGACCAGAGTCGTACCCTCTATCCTTTATACAAGGCTCTAGCAGCGGTAGAGGCAGTAGCTTGGCTCTGCCAAGCGAGGGGGATATCACTAACGTCGTTTAATCACGCATTGTGGGGGACCCCTCGTACCTCAAAGATTTCAATCATTATCATTTATAGAGTTCCGATAACTATACGCTGTATCAATGAACGCCTAGTGGTATCTTAGCCATCGTGATCCGATATAAACTGTATCGCTGATATTATCAGATATTATATTTCTTGTTTTTAATCGGCGACCACCTCTAAGTATGACGCATCGGGAAAGCCATAATGTTAACCGGGGAAGATGCCTCTTTATGTCAATGATCTACTTGGAGAGGACTTATCACATGGGGATACTCAGCTACTCGACTCAAGTACCGCATCCGCTACCGTAAGAATGTTGAGTGCTGTTTGGCCTCTTCCCAGTTCCTTCCCACCATTTCCGGCGAGATTCAGTCGTGTGAAAGTACCGTCCATATGGAAAGCTGACGATAAAGAAGACTTCAAGTTTAAATTTCGCAGGCGCTTCAGTATTCGCCCCAAAAGGTCATGATCGAAGGCGAGCACACAGCGCCGGACACTCTTCAGAATCGTGTCAGAGCGTGTAAGAACCTAGAAATCATGTTGAGTACGAAGTGCCGGTGCTACTTCTATTTACCCAAATTTCTGTGACTTCAAATCTGTCCCATTCATGATCTGAACATTTATTCAGGGTTTTGGGTACCTTCACAGTCATATCCCACACAATACTTACAGAGAGATGTCAGATGAAAGAGGTATTTTATGGAACGTTTTAGTGATAAAGATGTCACAAGCGTGTAAATACCGTGTCGTCGAGATAACCCCTTGCGTATGCTACGCGAAGCCCGATGTAGCCTACTAACCTTCTTGGGTGAGGCAGGGTCAAGACCGTAATCCCTCCCAAATTAGAGCTCAGAAAGACCGGACTGTATACGACAGCTCGTTTCATATATAGGATAGTAACGAGAACACTTAACCGAGATTCGAGATTCAAGATGGCCTCCAAATCACTGTCGACTGATGATTTCTCAGCTCAGCATAGGCGGTGCTTCTACCGCTATACACCGCATAGGGCTTACTACAGCCTCAAGTCCACAACCAATGATCTAGCGGAGATACCTACGCTATTCCGACTACGTTCCCTCTCGAGTCTTTCCCACCTTTTAGTATCCTCCCGGTTTCCTCTCAGACTCAGACTCGGAAATGACTCTCGCCTCGTTCTCTAAGTACTCAACATGCACCCCAAATGGATGAGCAACTTGAGCCCTAGATATAAGCCCTAGACTGTCGGATAACTACTGGACCTCGGAGGGACCTTTTAGGGACCGGTCCGACTCAGAGGCATTGCCCTATAAAGGTGATGACTTATGAGGACTTCTTACCCAGTTCGTACCAACCTTGAGCCTGTGCTATCCACCCCATCAAATCAAGGCACCGTGACTCGATCGACGACTCAGGTATAATTTTCGATTCTTAAATAATTTTGACCGTAGTCTCGAAGCCCTACGACGCCTCAACTTACGGTACTTACATTGCATTCCCATGTATCATCGGCCTGCCAGGAACGAATAGTGAGGGCTTGATTTCCCACCAAATTGAGTGACATCTACCTATGACTTCTCGGGAATCAAACCAAGCGGCGTGTGTCTGAGGTCAAAAATAGACTGCGTCGTAAACGTGCGTGCATGGAGTTGAAATATGTTGTGATATGGGGGATCAGTTCATCTTCCATACGTACACACGCTGTGTCGAGCCAGTAGTATTGCGCTTGGCTGAGCTCTGCAAATGCATGAGGATGTACACTGCAGTACCTACTTAATACTAAAAGACTATCTACTAGAATTTTCTATACTTTTCCTATATCTTCTTTCTTAATCAGCATCTTCGGCATGATGCCGGATTGCATATTCCAACAAAATAGATGGGAAGGAGAACAAACACTGGCAGCACTCTACTTTGGGTTTAGTAGCTTCCATACTTTCGCATGATTAAGTGTTCGCGGGGTCTTGATAAATACATCTTATATTGCGAGACTCCACGATGTATCACTTGATATATATACAATATAATCCAGATGCTATAAGAAAAATTACAGTGTCCATGGAAACGTAGCGAATGGCCCGCAGGTCATTAGTTGGTGGTGTCATTAGTGTGGGCGGTGACAGCGATTCCAACTTGTTTGTTGGTTGTAATCGTAAAACACTGTAGAACTCTCTGGAGGAAGGCCAATCCGTCTGAACGAAAGCAGGATCAGCTGTGCTCGAAGGAAAGTAGGAGGCCACCACGAACCAATAAAGTCAAGGCCGAGCCATCCATGCTTCCCATGTCAGCTACGACCAGATAGATTCCATTAGCCTTGCCACCCATCATGGTGTTCAAGCTCCTCGGCCAGATCTGCGCATTGGGGGTCATTTCGAAAGTAGTCTGATTATAGAAGTCAGTCTCTTGGTCTTAAGAGGTTTGAAGAAGGCAACCCACT
>JAUDZF010000364.1:0-22143 GCA_030407055.1 Armillaria mellea | reverse complement strand
TTATGGGAAAACCTTACCCCAGACCTTCCCCAATAATCGGCGCCCTCCGATCCGGCTTCATATTGGTGATCTGGTATCCAAAATAGTATGTATTCAATTACGGAGTTTGTTTAATGCTAAGACATTATTGGAAACAAGACTCGTAGAGGGGGAAAGGTCCATTAGCAGACGACAAAACCAAATACAGCTGCTAGCGCCACAGACAGCCATATCTGAGGGTTGCTGCTCGTAGCGCTGTTCCCAGTTGACGAAGAACTCGCAGCGCTGCCGGAGTGGGTCGCAGTCCCGGAAGACGTTGCCTTGCCGGTGCCACTGGCAGTGACTGAAGCAGAAGCAGCCTTGGACGTCGACGAAGCAGCCTTGGTGGTGCTTGCGCCGCTGGAAGCGCTCTTTGAGCCCGAGGCGGATGTCGAAGCACCGGCGAGCGGCGCAGTCGACTGGCCGTCAATCTCTGCTTGGACGGAGGAGTTGAATGAGCCAGAAAGGCCGTTAATTCTACGCTAGTGTCAAAAGGTGTATACAGGCAAATCAGTATCACCTACGTGAACTTTGCGGAGAAAGAAAGAGCAGGGTATTGCGAGTTGGATGCGTCCTTGAGCTCGTTGGAATCAACACGAATAAAGCTGAAAATCATTCCGTGAGATAAAGTAACGGCTTATCAAAAAATACGCGTACTATTGATCACTGGGAGCTCCAATATTTGCAGACGGAATGAACTGCAAAGTAGAGGTGGTGGCTACATTGACGTTCTCAGCAATGACTTGAAGAGTAGTCTATCACCCAGGTAGGGCAAGTCAGAACCCTCTTCTCCTTAAGCGTTGAATACATACTTGCTGCAGCGAGTTTCCAACCGCGATGGCAAATTTGGCCGCACCAAACGCTTCCAGCGACGGAGAAGTACCGTCGTCTTGCCAGGAAACAGTGACAGTATCACCTGCATTCCAGACGGTGGAACCAACCGGGTCTGTGATCTACGTACGGATAAAATTCAAACGAGTGTACCTCAGAAATCATAAATCGAACGTACATAGACAGTGGCGAGCGCCGATGTCGCGAGGCCAAAAAGTACAAACGCTGAGGGTTTGGAGAACATTAGAGGTAAAAATTTAGGGGGGGTAGGCGTTTCGAAAGGATAGAGAGCACGAAAAGAGAGGGTAAAAAAGATTGTAAGGTTCGAGAGGCGTAGGGGGGAAGTCGTGCAGAGACAATAGGATGCAACGTAGACGTTGAAGAGTAAAACAGGAGGGAAAAAAGTCGACATGCCCCCCTTTCAAAGGGGCTTTCAGGTACCATCATGCCAGGGACATGACTATGACCATCCTGCTGGGCGATCACCTATTTTGAACCTCCATTTATTTTTGGCGCTGGTAATCATCTGCATGGAGGGCTAGAAGCGGAAGTGATATATTGAAACAACAAGCCGTCTCGAAGCCATCAGACCCGAACCGGAGGAGAGTTGAAGCTGGTGTTTCCAAAGACCAAGAAGCCAAGTATAATGTTCCGGAACTGCAGTGTTTGCCAGCTCCTTGGACTGGTTGACAGACGTCCAACATGATACATGGATAACGCCAGAATTACAAGTAAAAACGCGTCATTTGTGTTTTATTCCAGCCTTGCAGATCCGCTGAAGGGTCACGACAAAGTCTGGAAGCAAGACGAGGCGATTTGTCAGCCGCTCTAGCGTTGAATGCGGTCCGAGGTCCGGGGAGTCCGAGTCCACTCAACAAACGAAAATTGCAATGCGCTACGACCTTGAAGGCATTATAGAAAGCTAAACTTTCTGCTCATCGGACACCCAGTATACTGACGCAAACACTATGATCACACATCTCTTATTCCTTTCTATACTCACACCCGAATTACCCGAGGTCCAGAGCCATCCATCGACTCAAGTCATGAAGACATATCTAGGATCAGAGTCCGGAATCTCTCCTGCCGGACCTTCTTCTAGTTCCTTCTCCTCTGCCGACATTTCCTGTAATTTCTTTGCGTTCCTTTTGTTTAGCATCGATAGACGGGTGCGTAGAATGAACGCCGTCACCAAAGCCAAGAACAAACAACTGGAAGACGATGGAAAGTCAGTAAATTGGTTAATTATTAGATAGTGTTACTGACGCGGCTGATATGGCGTGACCTTTTCGGTAGTTATCGTCGTCGTCGAAATATATTTGAGGAGAAGCGCTTTATACAGAACCGTTTAGTAGCTATCGAAAGATGATAGGAAAGGAAGGGTACATCGACACGCAATTTGAGATGGACACTATGAAAGCCGTGCCAACGCCTCTCTTGGATGTTGGAGAGAAAGTATTAGCGGCCCAACTCCTGTATATACCGTCAGTGGATAGCAGGAACTGCACAGAGACGGCTCACATGACAAGAGGGAACAAGCTGTAGTTTCCGCCCACGATCAGGAAAAGAGCGAAATACGCCGCTCCAACGCTCTTTTGCACCGCCGCCGCTAGAATGATGTACCCAACCAAAGAGACGGCGCATGATAGCATGATGTGCCAGCCTCGGTCGCGCGTACGATCACTGTGCCATGCTTGGAAGAAGACCATGAACCAGCCTACAAGATAGGGAGCCACGGTCATTCCTTGAGCTTAATGGACGAAAAGCCGAGGCCTTTAATCAGCTGATCAAATACATTAGCACTTGTCCTTTGATACAATTTCGCAGATCCATACCGTGGGCAGGAAGTAAGAAATGGTCGCGACTTCCGACGTTGACTATTACATAAATCACCGCTAATACACGAAAATACCGAAGGCAGACTTACAGCTAGCATAGATTAGCATGAACAACCAGGAATTGATATCCAGCATCACATGCTTGAAGCCTTCCCATCCAGTCATGCCGCCATGGGATTGGGGCTTGTGATCACGGTTCACACGAGCCTGCGCGATGGCCCGTTCCCGGGCAGTCAAGAATGTTGACGAGAAAGGAAAAGAAGGAAGGAAGAACAAAATCGTAGAAGCCATGATGATAGTGGGTATAGCTTCGATCTACCTCCAGATTCAGTGTAAGTCTTTCAAATCGGATAGAAATGGCATACAAGAAAGAGGAACTGCCATCTTGAAAGTAGAAATTAGCTCGACGTTGCAGGATGAACGGCCGCGCTTACCCTGTTAAAACAGAGGTATGTGCTCGGACGAGCCCAAAAGCTACGAGACCCTGTATAGGCGATACTTATTAGAACAACCCAAGTCAGACGTTCAAGCCAGTCAACGAACCCCGATGGCGCCGGGAAATGTTCCGGTCATACAAAGGCTATCGAAAGGTTTGATAAGCAAATCGAATCTGACAAACGATAGGAATCTCATTCACCTGATACGCATGGCAAGTTCATGACTACCGGCCATGTTCAGTCTAAACAATCGCATGTTCTCTGCACGCAACTTACCGCCTGTACCAAAATGACAGATAATAGATCATGCCAGCATAGTATCCCGCTTCTCCGATTCCAAGAAGAACTCTAGAGATGAATAAGGTTTGCGTCTGTCTGACAACGGATGTGTTGTTTACCTGAGCACCAGTAAACCTCCGTATCCTTTGGCGTAGATGAAGGACAGAGACGCGATCCCCCACCAGGTCAAGGACAAGAAGAAACTGGGATTTGTATGAGCGGGGAGCTGGATGTGGGGAAACCGCAGACCGCGTACAATCTATTGGCTCCGATGTGGCGTTGGAAGACTGGTGACAATGTAGGTATCAGGAGTATGTCAGAAATAAGGTTCTCTACGTACCATTGGCAGGCATCTCAAGAAGGCAGTAGCCCACGTAGAATATACTAAGCGCTAGCGTCCATTTGGCGTTGCTTGATAGACCCTGGAATGAGATAAGATTAGAATCGAGGAAAGAGTAGTATTCTGCCTTACAAAATTGTCGTTAAATTCGTCAAGTACATGGGCGTTTCCGCTGTGAGAGTCCGATGAGATGACACTATCCATAGACGAAAATGGATAGTTACATGTTAGTCCGATCTGTTTATAGGTCAGGTTTACAACTGTTTCGCGATATATCGTCGACATACCGAATTGATTGACTGTCAATAGTTGTACGGTGTTCAACAATACAATCAGGATTCTCAAAGCGCCACTTACAAACATAACTGAAAAACCATAGCGTCAGCAGGTGACCGATGTCGGCACCGAAGGACGTCGTACCTGCATATCACCAAAGGTAACACCCTGTTATCGATCTTCCTCTTTACTTTATACTGTATGAAAGGCTCAACTTCAGAGAGCTAGAAAAAGAGAAAAAGGGCGCCCACGTCTTCTTCTGGCGTATACTCCACCGTCTCTGCGTCCGCGTTCACAGCGGCAGCATATGCTGAGTCTAACGGCGATAAGAACTGCTTCAAACTCCTCTTCGGAACGGGTCCTAGTGCGTTTTGATGCGCAGTGCCTTCCTTGTTCGGTTTCTCTTTGACAGTGGAGTGTCTCTCGATATCAACCTCCGGGGCCTTGCCTTCTGACATGATGAGGGAACGGGGAGAAGAAGACTGGGCAATCATATGTCGTGCAGCACACTTTATAGACGGAAGGGACTTTATTCTGCCATCGCCATCGGGCAGGTGATCTTCCCACTAGAAGGACGCAGCAATCCAAATCAACCTGTGGGGTCATGGGGGGATTGCGTTATCTGGTCGAGCCTGGGGATTTAAAAATAACGGATTTGATTGTCTACGTATAATTACCGACCGTCGTGGAGACGTCGTTGCAAAAAAAGGTTATTGGATGGCTGCATAGTTTTTCGAGTTGAGTCTACAGCAAAGGATATAACTCAGTCCACAACTGTGAGATTATGATCCGCGAGACACCAACTGACCAGTTATACATATATTTCTCGGAACTTCCGGGAGGGCGCATGAATTAATGTCCCTGTATATGAGGTGCATTTTGATGTGGGGCGCCACTTCCCGGTTCACACGGACCGGTCATGCTAGGGCAGCGAGAAAAATAAAGACGGCATCCAATATTCTTTAGAACGACCCAGCTGCCTTGAGATACGATTGTGGTGTAGTGTACGCAAGTACGTGGAACCCAATCGGTGACAGGTTTATTCTCAGTGTCCTGCTTTCTGGCGCGGAAAAAGTTTGAAGAATATCGCTATGCAAGACGGTCCGCGACCCGCTCTAAACATAGAACGCGAGTATACGGACCACAATGGAGGTTTTGGCGGTAGTTCGCGTGACAGGTGTGCTGCCAGATGATCAAGGAGGCAGAAAATTTGTGGGATATTCGAAATTTACCTCCCTGTAAGGGAGGAAAAGTGATAGAGGTGTCAGACTTATCAGCGGTAATGGTGGAAAGATGGGATTAGCCTCGAAGCCGCATCATAATCCATAGATTCTCAAATCTGTCGCCAGCCCGTAGTGGTCGCTGACCCATCTACCAGTCGGGGTCTTCAAGTTGACTCCAATTCGATGAGGAACATCAAGAATGAAGTTGAATGATGGCGTATGACATATTTTGTCCAACCTTGAGTCGGCGCAATTCAGCAAAGGATCACGACAAAGAAAAATAAGTAATACCTGCCAGGAAGGAACCTACTGGTAGGTTGATATCCCCATGTGAATCCGCTTTCGTCATTGTTTGCTCCCTTCCACGAATCTACTAATCCGCAGGCTTCGGGAAGAGCTTTGTCCGAATCAGAGATCGCGTTCATGTCACCTCCTACGATGCCAAAGTCGACGCTGACATCGCGTAGCCTTTCGGCAGTGAGATTTAGCTGCATAGATCTGGCTCCAGCACCAGATGGAAGGGATTCGAGGTGCACATTAGCCAATCGCACCTTCACTGGCGGGAGACCAGGACCTGAGGCGAGAAGCAGGTCTGTCAGTATGGCACTTCTGCGCATTTCCGATGGAAAAGGAAGTGACCAAGTTCCAATGAAGGGGATGTTGTTCGAAATCAAAGTGACACAACCATAACCATCTTCATCCGTCGCTTCTGCCTGTGGAATGACCGAAAAGTAGGTTTGGATCCAATCCGTAGACAAAAGAGTTTGAAAACCGGGGCCCGTTACTTCCTGGAGAAGAATACAACAAGGGCAGGGATACAATGACGGCGGCTGTAAGACGATGCATCGCATATGTTCAAGTGCGCAGCGCAGCCTCTCCACAACATGCGCCATGAAATTTACGTTCCAGGAGATGATGGTCATGGTCGAAGGTAAATCTGGAAGCACACGGGGCGCCGGGAGATATGCACCGGGTAATTTCTGCGCTTTCATAGGATGGCCCCTTGCAGCGCCAAAGTAGGCAGGCCATTGGAAGGATATAAGTCTGCGGGACATCGTGGTTAATGGTAAGAGTGCTTCGGACCGAGTTGCCGTCCACCATGGGGAACATTTTTCCCACGGGCAACTCTCTGTAAAGGACCACCATTGCCGTTGCGGATTTATTATATTTCTGCCATCTTTTGGCGTTGTTCTAATGTGCGTTTCATTTAATTCTCTATTTAACCTACTTACCTGTCTATATGTAGTACTAAGAGAAAGAGAATATGTGTCGCTCTACACATCACGATGACCGACCCGGTATCCTTCCATCATTTCCTTCGCTCCCAAAGCGGCATTCTTCGAGAAAAATATAGTCAAATTCCGCAAGGTCTCTTGGGCTATGCCATGGACCCTCGGAAACATACCCTCTTCGTATTCCTTCACCGCTTTCGCCAACTTCTCCTGGGTATTTCCCGCCGAATCGTCTCCCAGCGCAGCAACTACCTTTTCTGCCAGTTCCAATGCATCCACCATTGCATTGTTCACCCCTTCTCCAGCAAACGGTGTCATGACATGAGCTGCGTCACCCATCAGTGTCACGCCTGGCCGTGAAGTCCATCGGTGATCCACAGGCAGCATCATCAGCTTTCGTGCAGTGATATGCTCTTCGTCGGCTAGGCGTATGAGATCTTTGTTGACCTCGCTCCAATCACCGAAGTACCGCTCAACCATCTCGGCTTTCGTTGCTTGCGGGTTTGAGAAATCGATACCGCAATCATCTATCCAGCTTTCCGGAACACGAAGCATGGCGTAATTGCGGATGCTGCCATCTCCCTGGCGTTGCGCAAAGTATCCCTTCTCGTCACTAAGGCAGATGTAGCTTCCTTGTCCCACCAGCTTAGAAATCTCTGGATGAGCCTTGTCGACGTCGGGGAAATGAACCTCCACGCTGCTAATTCCGGAATAGAAGGGGAGAGCATCGGCTACAAGGGGGCGAACGCGGGACCATGCACCGTCAGCTCCCACCACAAAGTCGAAATTGCGTGAGTCTTCTGATCCATTCGCGAAAATGATTCGGAAACGCCCGTCTGGGGTAGGCTGAACGCTGGCGACCTTGGATGACCACTCGATGGATTTGTCTGGGGCAGAATCGATGAGGATTTGACGCAACTGAGCTCTGTCGATCTCAGGGCGCCCTTCACCAGGCGTTTCTTCGTCTATATGAATGAAGCCGGTCTTGTCTGCCAGACGCATGCATTCACCTTCTGGATGCATAAGCTTTTGGAACTCTGAAAAGAGACCGGCCCGTTTCAGGGCGCGTTGGCCGCTTTCCTCATGGATATCAAGAGTACCGCCTTGGCCGCGAGCAGAGGGGGAAGGGTCGAGTTCGAATATGGTGGATGGTATGTTAGCGAGGTGCTGGAGAAGGCGGGCAAGGAGAAGACCACTTGGACCAGCTCCAATGATTGCTATGGCAGGGGCCATGTTACGAATTCGTTGATATGTGCACTGCATTCGACTTCTCTTTCTTATATCTTCACGATGATGACTCTGCCGCGTCGGCATTGAGCCCACGTGGCTAGACGCGCGTACAACCCCTTGCCATTGGCTCGACGGCTCGACGGGCGTCCCAGCCATGAATATGCTTCAACAGGACCCCTGGATAGAACATTGCATTCCTGCAGTCTGGATGTTCCCAGATCTTCATCTAGCTAGGGGCGTCGTCATCACCTCCCTGCTAAGGACTGCCGCGCTTTTATTTCCTCTGTTTCAAAACTGCATCATCGGCATGGATTGCCATCAGATGGTATACGTCCGGCTCGGATAAGTTGTTGACCCACTCCATGTACAATGTCGTTCCCTCCCGGCGTTCACGAGTCGAATCGGCTCCAAGTGACAGAATTCCGAATTACATGCAACGTCGAATAGTTTTTCTTGCGGTCGTCCGAATCGGATGGGATTTGTGAGTAGCACTTTATTCGGTTTATAGCGACCTGAAAAAGTTCACAAACGACGAAGGACTTGGAGTTAGTATGGCGACTAAAACTCAGTACCGGTAATATGTTCATGAGAAATGACATTCTCTCTGAAGCTTAGTCGAGGATTGTTTCACAGATGCAGATGTACCATCTCGTCAACGTACGCTCACGAAGGATCACTGTCAGAAGATGAATTCTTCCAGACAAGGCCGGCCGCGGGAAATCTCAGGAGGTGTGTAAACCTGTCACCTTGGACAAGTATTGGCGGGCAAAGTCACGACCGCATACCAAGCTTCGACATACTTACGTGCTCGTTGATACGTCATCCCTGTCCGGCGAACTCGTCTGTTGTCTTGTTGGTGTCTTCCAAAGTATTACTGCGTCTCTTTGCCGTCGATAACCTGGATACTAAGCACATCTCACTGAAGCTCCCATGAGCCACCTTACTCGACGCATTCGCCGACAATGTCTAGAACGGAGAATGCATCCCGACTCTTTTGACTATATACGTTGATCTCGGGCCATCAAAAAAGTTCGACGTGGGGTACCGCTGCCAGGAGTCTCGATACTTATCGATACTCCATGAGGATGTATCTTCTTCTTTCACGGTTTGCACCTGGCTGCCTGTGTTCATCTGCGCTCTTCCACATGCACACGCAGCTGTTGACATCCGGCCCGCTCTCAATACATCTAGTCCTACGTCTCTGTGTGTTCAGACAACTATTCATTCACAGAACGCCGGTCATGCCGTAGGTGTATTCGTTTATCGGATTTATCAGGATCCAGGCGTCATGATATGTCTGTCTTCCAGTGTTCCGCCGTGTGGTGACGGGGCTGCGTCCAGAAAACTTTCACACCAAGATACCGACTACTGTTACTAAGGACCATGTGACGTCGACCAACCAGAAATCGAGAATCAGCACTCGTGGTATCGGCTCCCGTCTATTGAATGACGATCACCATTCATGTCGCATGGAGACACTTCCAGCGGTGTGGTGGATAACATGAATTCCATAAACCAGTCAAGTCTTATCAAGTCATCTTGCGTCAGGGGAGGGTTTGATATGGAGTAAGCTTCATGAAAGCCTTGTCTTTACATCGCAGACTATGCCAATTTTCATCCGAGTTTGTTCTCGACCAGTACGAGACGCTCAGTGAATTAGATATCTACGCCCGCCTAGTGACATGCCCAATGCGGAGATTTGCCATCAAATACCCGTCTGATGCAACTGTCCGTAATCTCCCCGAACATTCGAAGCAAGGCTGAACGCATCATTTATTCACTGTATTCCATATACGACACGCATGACACTGACAAACTCGACCCATTAATTATGATTGCGTGATTCTGAGCGATCGCGCCGTCGTATAAAATGTCTGCGCCAGACCTCCAAACCCAACACAAACTACACTTCAGTTCTTCCTTTCACCCACTTGGATAACTCAAGAACAAGCATCGTACCGACATGTCGACCATTCCTCACGGTGGTGTTCTCAAGGTGAGCGAAAAAGGTGGCCTTTTCGAAGTAGTACTGATTTCCCTGTTCTTCCTAGGATCTCGTTGTAAGAGACAGTGGAATCTCTCACCAACTTAGAGAGGAAGCAGGGACTTTGCCTGATATCGTCCTCACCGAGGTACTTTTCCCCCTATTTTTAAAAATGTCATGTATTGACTCTTTCCCAAGCGACAACTCTGCGATTTGGAGCTGATCACCAATGGGGGCTTCAGCCCTTTGGAAGGTTTTATGACGGAGAACGATTACAAGAGGTTTGCAGGCCCCTTTGCTTTCACCGATCCATCCCAAATGATTGCATTCACAGTGTTGTTGACTCTCTTCGATTGGCCGACGGAGTTTTGTTCCCCATTCCTATTACTCTGGATGTCTCCGGCAAAGAAATAAGCCGTCTCTCAATTGTTCCTGGTTCGCGAGTAACCCTTCGCGACCCGCGGGACGCAGAGACTCTAGCCATCATGACTGGTGTGTCTAAAATCTCCTATACTACGATCTTCTCACTTATCTCGTGATAGTCGAGGACGTCTACAAGCCAGACCGTTCCAAAGAAGCAGTTCAAGTCTTCGGTGCCGACGACCCCGCCCATCCGGCTGTCAGCTACCTTCGCAAACGCGTACAGGAGTTCTATGTTGGCGGAAAGATTCAAGCCATCCAAGCTCCCGCTCACTTCGATTATGTCGCACTCAGATGTATGTTTTTCCGTGGAACGCAGGGAGCCCACCATTGACCGATTTAATTATAGTCACCCCCGCGGAATTGCGAGCTCACTTCCAAAAACTGTCCTGGAGGAAGGTTGTCGCGTTCCAGACGCGCAACCCAATGCATCGTGCTCACCGTGAACTGACCGTTCGCGCTGCCCGACAAAGACAAGCAGTATGTAGATCATCTTTTCTCGTGAGACGTAATCCTTAAATGACGCGTTTAGAACGTTTTGATCCATCCCGTTGTTGGGCTAACCAAGCCCGGTGATGTCGACCATTATACCCGAGTTCGTGTGTACGAAGCCATCATGGCTAAGTACCCCAATGGAATGGGGCATCTTGCTTTGCTTCCCTTGGTTCGTGTATGCTCTGGAGTTCAATTACTCCCACGCTGAGATAAATCTTATTCAGGCGATGCGCATGGCAGGCCCTCGCGAAGCCGTATGGCACGCCATTATCCGTAAAAACTTCGGCGCTACTCACTTCATTGTCGGCCGTGACCACGCTGGTCCCGGAAAGAATTCCAAAGGAAAGGACTTTTATGGCCCCTACGATGCGCAGGACCTTGTCACCAAGTACCGAGATGAACTTCAGATCGAGATGGTGCCTTTCCAACAGATGACTTATTTACCTTCGGCAGATGAGTACCAGCCTGTCGACGAAGTTCCCAAAGGAGTTCAAACCCTTGACATTTCTGGCACTGAGCTTCGCAGACGCCTCAAGACCGGCGCACCCATTCCTGACTGGTTTAGTTACGAGTAAGTCTTCATTACTTACCCATTCCCTTGTCTAAATTATCTATCTATCTTCTAGTGCCGTTGTCAAGACTCTGCGTGAAAGTTATCCACCTCGCAATAAACAAGGATTCGTTCTCTTCCTCACTGGATTGCCCAATTCTGGAAAAGAGAAGATTGCCAAAGCCTTACAGGTCTCGCTTAATGAACAAGGAGGACGTAGTGTTTCCGTGCTCCTTAGTATGTCCCATTTCATTCTTCTTCCATTGAAACTCATTTGATACACTATTAGATGATGGAAACTCCCAAGAGAGCGTCGATAGGGCCGCATTTGTTGCGGCTGAGCTTGCTCGAGCTGGTGCTGCGGTCATCACAGCGCCTTTTGATGCCAATGAAGATGCGCGACAGGCTGCGAAAGATACTATCCTCCAGTCTGCTGGTGCTGGCGGTAACGTCTTTTTAATACATGTCGCTACACCTCTGGAGCACTGCGAAAAGACGGATAGGAAGGGCATATATGCCAAAGCACGCCGCGGTGAAATCACCGGATTCCCTGGTGTCGACTTGAAGTACGAAAGGCCTTCATGTGCCGACCTTACAGTGGATACGGTGTCGCAAAGCATACCTGAAATCGTTCATAGTACGCCTCTATCTCTCCTTTGTGAGTTCACCTCTGACCCTCATTTAGGTATCGTCTTGTTATTGGAAACTAACTCTTTGGTGTAATTAATATCTTGTAGAATAGCCACTGTAGCACTGTAATAACTAGTAGAGGATCCAATGTACTTATGCTCAATTGGCACCGGCATTCCCCGGAGGACTTCTTTCGAATCCCACTGAACTTGGCTTCTTGACTTCTTACTCTGGTCCTCGAGGTCTCAGTACTTGGCGCTTGCTCAGTCTTCCTGTCCTTGTGCTAATCTTGATTTTCCAGGATACGATTATCTGTACAGTGCTCTTGCATCGCTCTCAGATTCTTGATTGACCTTGGTATTCTACTAGTGACTTCAATGCCTGTTATATCGAAATCGCGTCGCATCGAGCAAAATCTTGATGCGATAACGGATCCCGAAGACTATGCTATCGCCTTCTTTGCTGCGTCTGTGAAGGATCCTGACAGACCAAAGCATTGTGGACAATGTCTACTGGGCTGCGCGATGCAGATCACCTTGGGACTGAAGGAAGAGCATAGCACTCTGCATAGTCTGGATGATCGCTTTCTGTCCAAGCGCCAGGCTTTCTGTTCCAGTGCTATCTACTTTTTGACGAAGGAACGAACCTCCCAGCAACTGTATGAGCTCTTGCGCAGACTGGATACTTGGAACTGCGAGATCACGACTGACACCATTGCAAGGTATCACGTTCACGGAAATCACATTCACGACGAACACAGTCCTTGGAGTAAAGCTTGTAATCACAGCTCGAAGCAGGCTATGTCCCTCGCTCATCTCCTCTTCGATCGACTTGCTGGAATTCTTCGGGGCAGCAGCCTTCCCAAAGTTTCCAAACGCGCAAGTCACAAGCGCTGGCCGAATACTATCAATGACATTATTCTCGACACACCTCAGATCCTGATTGACTCTGTCAGGCAGTGGAACCTTCTATTTCCATGTCCCTCTGCGTTGAACTTTCTTGCCGGCGCCCCGTGCATCTGCGGACGTATCCTCGCTATCACTCTCGCTCGGTCCGACGTTTTCTTGAAGCACCTCATCATATCCGCCCGTAGCTTGTGCAAACGTGTTCGCAAGCATAAAGTAGAAAATACTACACTACCCCTGCCTTCCCTCTATAATTTCTTTGCGGCCATGGCGAAGCAATGCCCCAGCCATTATTATATGGGCGTTTGGGCTTCCAATGGTGGCCTGCAGCTTGAAGCCCTTCGTATGTTCTTTGACATGATCAAGCTTTGTCGACATCCTGAACTCGGTGGTGCCCACGCATTTGGCACCCAGGAAGGATGTGATAACGCGATAGCTTTCTTGGCTTCTCTTGGAAGCTCCGTCGCCTACCAGATGGATCATATACCAGAGGAGCTGGAACCGAAGCTTTGGGTTGCTAGCGGGATGGGTGACGATCGAGACGAGAGATTGATGTGGATCATGCTTGAAATCAAGTTTTTACGGCGGGACATGGCCTGCTGCGTCCCAAGCTGTGGAAAAACGTTTCAAGAGGTCGGGGCGGGATTCAAGAGGTGCAGCGGATGCCGAATTATGCCGTATTGCAGCCCTGAATGCCAGACCAAGGACTGGAATGATTCCGTATTCCCGCACAAGAAGACTTGCGAGTTGGTGCAAAAGTTTTTGAATGCGGGGAGAGAGTCTATCACTGGTGACGGAAGCTCGACCAACTGGTTTGCGCTCGTAGACGAAGTGGCAAAAGGTGAATTGATGGAAAACGGGGAGCTCTTGGATTATCTGGTCTCGTGGTCAAAGACAAAGAATGAGATTCGGTCGCAGGATGTTCATGTTCAAGCTATGGCAAGGATTGTAAATGTAGGTTGACCTGAAGTCCGTCATTGCTTCGCTTTCCATGAACTGGGATGCATGTAATTTTGTAGGCTCCAAACAGGACTCGCAAATGTCAGTTCAACAAGCAATTCACACGTTTTAAAAGAGAATTAATGTCAAGAACTGCGGCAAATTAGGCTATGATAACACATGTCCGTCGGTAGTTGCTGCTGACCAAGAGCAGTTCGCATTATAGACACGAAGAGGAAGGCACCATGATGACGGAAAGACAAGGAAGATAAGATAAGGATCTTTCCGTTAACCTTTCGATCCGAAGCCTATCACTAAGCCTATCAACCACGACCATGTCGTCGTCCTCCGCGGGTGCAACTTCGTGTACTGACCAGGATGAAGGTAAGTATGTTTGAAGATATATTATTGCACTAAAATACTAATCCTACATAGGATCGAAGATTGTTACCTCGGGAGAAGTGCTGCCCCAAGAATTGATCGACGCTATCGTCGATGAACTCGAAGGTCAAGACGACGATCTCAAGAACACCTCCCTAGTCAATCGTTCCTTCCATTCCTCATGCCAAAAATTGATATTCTCCTGCATCGAGTTGAAGTCCCGCCCCCCGAGACTTAATCCTTATATCCAGTTCCATCGGCTAATCCTAGACTCACCACGTATCGCCGCGTTTGTAAAGATACTACAGATCCACGACTTTTACGGGGAAGGCCTAGAAAGTACATGGTTTCTACAAGACGATATTCTGCTCCCGAGGATTATCGAACTTCTGGTTAACCTAACCTCTATCACTGTCGTTGCGGCGAGGTTCATTACCCACATGACCGAGAACCTATCCGTCGCCATAAGGGCATCCCTCTTCTATACACCTTTACCTCGTTTAACCAAGATATCTCTTGTGAACGTCATTTTCCCTGACTTTCAGGAGCTCTTGGATCTCATCGTGGACCGTCCGACACTGAAGGAATTCCAGTTGTTGGATGTCCTCGTTCACACACAAACAATCTCGGGTTCGTTACCGTATCATGACGTTATTGGTAGTTCTCGATTGCCACGACTATCTTCTCTTGTCGTGCGGATGACCCAGTTAAGAGGATCGCCATTCGAAATATTGATGAATTCTTCCTTCGCTACTCATATCCTCGGAGATTTGGAGAAACTGCAATTTTATTTGACTTGCACCCCCCTATCTGCGAACTCAGGGTGTTTACAGAAGCTTCTGGACATGACCCAAAGCACGCTGAAGGAATTCATGCTGTATACCTTCATCGACCGAGGTACGTGATCCAGATGGCAGTTTCCTCTTCCCCGGCCCATTATTGCACTACAGCTACCGGGGGGTTCGTGGATATCAGCTGCGTTCCACATATTACTGTCGTTTTCTCGACGTATGGTCTCATCGGAGGACTCCCAGACCTTTTCCGAGGACATTATAATCGCGAGGAATATCGGATGGAGGATGTGATGCTGAGAGTTGTCACATTGGACTCAGGAGCAGTACATCGTTACTCAGCCGAGCTATGGGAGTCGCTCGACGACGTCATGGTACGCGTTAAGAATCGCGTAGATGTTGTCATTGTTACAGAACTTTCGTCCATCGCAAGACAAAGGAACAAGCAATTAGTTAGGCAGAAAGTCGTGGAAGGCCTGAGGAGGACCAACTTGATGGGCCTTTTGGGTGTTGAAGTGATCGGTGGAGATCTGAGAACCGAGCTCGAGAGAGGCTACAAAACTCTCTGGCGTGGTATGCGAACAATGTCACATTGATCATTCAAATGCACAGGTAAAGAGTACACAAGTGATGTGGGAGCAGACATAACTCTAAAGATGTAAGGCACCTATGTTCATAAGTCGCACAGGGATACAGATTGTGTGAGTCTCCGAGCAGAATAAGTAATGTGGTTATACTAACCATACGCATAACCAAAACAGAATATCCCATCAAAGCAAGCTAGTTGAGGGGCACCATATTGTCCCTGGTGATTCTGGAAATGATCTGTCAGACGATGTGAACGCATTAATCTTCCGATTTCAATGAACTGGTACCTAAGAGTAATGGTTGCCTTGTGGTCCAGTGGAAGGCAGCCTTCATATAGATAAGAAAAGCGTACGATGATATTGTTAAAAGCAGGTTATTTAGCGCAGCGGTACGTGCCAGAACTGGGGACGAAGGTCAAGAGCTGAAAAGTCTTGACCTTCGATCTCCCCCGTAATATGCTACGATTACATAATGTACGCGACGAGTAATAGGCTGGGAGGACGTCTCTCAACAGATATGACATGTGTGCGAGAGTGATGCAGCAACAGACAGAATCTTATGACGTTCCCGGTATTCTGGTCCCACTCGGCATTGCCGCAGTCAACGACTCCATATTAAAGTGAACGTGTACGACGATGCACGGTATGGGACCACGTAGAACTAAATCAATCTGCGCAATCGGGATGTGAAGCAACTTGAAACCTGAGGTCTCTAGTCGAACTATCGACCATCCAAAAGGTTGTGCGATGCCACATCCCACATCCCACTAAACAGCATGGTTCACATACAAAGGTCCCGGGACAGACGGAATTATTCCAAGGAACTCGTCCAGGAGGGAATGTTAGTCACTTGAGGTCTCGTCACCACCAGGAACAGCCTGGGACAAGAGATAGACTGATTGACTGGCTGATGAAGACACGGTGGCGTATGAACGGCTTCCCAGATTCTCAAGGCAGTCTTTTCCCTCGAAAAGACTGAATTTCTCCCATGAACGACGTGACGAATGCTTCTTCCCTCTATCAACTGCATTTCCGGACCGAAGTTCAGTTTCTGCATCTCATCCTCAAGCTATTGCGGACTGCCTTTACGAGACAAACGGCCCTTCTCCACCAGCATGCCCAACATGCCGGCTTGGTAGTCTTGTGACAGTGAGGTATACCCTAAGCGATGTGGGCATGTGAAGTGACTCTTGGTCAGATGTCGCCGTCTAGTTTCAGAAATGCAGGGACCGCCGAAAGCTTTCTAGCGTAAGTCGTGACAGTAGTTCGTGTTACGTGCGAAAATCTGTCGGAATGAAGACGTGACTTTGTCCAGTCTCAGTGTGAAAACTATTGGGCTGACGCGGTGGGAAGCCGACATGTTCTTATCTACTTCGAGAGATCAGGCCACAGTGTTTCAGACGAAAGGAGCAGATTACCTTCCATCAGTTCGTGACTTTGCCTCCTACGTTCGCCATCCGACAACAGTACGAGCCTTTCCCCAAGGATCATTCCATATCTCTGTTCGCCGAATTTCACCAGCATCACGCAGAATATCCTCTACCTCTTCGGCTTGATCGTGTCCCACTTCGAGTGCTACAACAGCGTCAGGTTTGAGGAAGCCTCGACGCGAAACTATGCGGACAATGGCGCGATAGAATTCGAGACCTGAGGGTCCACCAAAAAGCGCCCTTGGGTCTTCGTATCGCGCGACCGATGGAGGGAGCTCAAGGTATTCCTTCCAGGGTATGTAAGGCGGATTAGAAGTGAGGACGTCGAACGGTGGCTCCAGGCTTTTTGGAAACGCAGGATCCAGAATGTTCCCTTTCTGAGCTCTGAAGGTATTTCGCATACCGCCTGCTACAGACGGAATATCGTGTCTTGCAGCGTTTTCCGTCGCTAGCTCTGCCGCGTCAACAGAGACGTCAACACCACACGCATGCACGCTCCCTTGAGGCCACAGGTGACACAACAATAGTGGTATGCACCCACTTCCTGTGCACAAATCCAAAATAGACACAGGGCGCTCTGGCGACGGCATGATGGTCTTTGACAGTCGGATGGTCCAGTCCTCGGTTTCCGGGCGCGGAATGAGCACTGGAGGCCGTACAATCAAGTCGAGGCCCCCGAATGGCTGGGAACCTGTAAAACATTTTCGTATACGTAGAATTACAATTATTTGGTGTGCATATACGCACCCAGAATGTACTGCAGAGGTTCGTCCTTCAATCGTCTGTCGATAAGTTCAGAGAGAGACTTTTTCGATGTTTCTGCGAATGCAGACATCCATTTGAACTCGAGCGCTGCTTGAGAATGACCTAGATGAGCAGCCAACCGTTGAAGAAGTATATTCATCGTCGTGGATCCATGTCAGTCGGGGTGAAGTTCGATCGGCAATTGCCGCTGAACTTTTCTACCTGCCTCCCTGCCCGCCCAAAGTTCGCCTTGGGGAACTCAGGCTCAAAAAACGCTGCAGTCCGTCCCTCTCATGCCACCTGTCGCTCATTGGCAGGCAGTCTTGTCTGCTCATAGCAGTTGAAATCTGATCTTAAGCTTTTGATGTAGGTCGACCAGCAGATGATTGGTAATAGTATCGGGGGAGAGTAGAAAGGCAAAGATGAAGTAGAATGGATACTTGTCGAAGGACAACCAGACATGTTGTCGAGTCTTTGGCCACTCATTCTAACGTCAGCACTGCGGGTGAAGCGATGCAATGCTGTGGAACGTAAAATTGCTCCTTCTCATCGTTCCATGGTTTAATTATAATCCCTTTCATTGATTTCGTAGCCTCGTTCTCTGTCTGCTGAGCAGTCAGAGGGCTCCTTGTGCTGATCGGCGTTCAGCAGTTCGCATTCACCTCATAATATGCGGCAGTTTCTAGACTCATTACGCCTGCGGTACAAGGCTCTTTTGGAACATTCGCCTGATCGTAGCAAAGAATACTCAATAAAATCGATGGACTTCGTCAGGCTCTAAACAGATGGCTTCGGTATTGTGGGATGACAGCCTGCTAACCCTTATAGGCAATGTCAAGGTATAGACGGATGCCTTCCATACCTCCTCGCTTCCCCCCTCTGTTTGGCCGCCTGTAAAAGAGGCGAGCATTCTGGATCCAGACTCTGATGGTGAGAAACTACGCGCGCCGAAGTTATGCAACAAAGTAGAGGACCCTTTTCCTGGGAGCGACGTAGATCAATCATCCATGGGATGCTCGTGTGAGCTGTCGCATCCACGGTATCTTCCCCTCTGAATACGGACACAGCGGAAGATACCTTTACGTTATTTTAAGTCGAAGTTAGTAGTTCTATTTTCGCAACTGGAAGCCACGTGAACTTGATTGTAGTACCGGTGAAGTCAAAGCATCATGGTAAAAAGAAGGATATCCTTTGACAGTTGAGCCCATAGGAAATCTGTGACGCGGCAACACCAATACCATTATATCGCAAGCATATAAACTCAGTAGCTCCCTAATACAAAGAACATCAGGAGATACTGGATATATAGTCTCGATCCCAAGTGCCTTCCCCCAAAAATCGGATACAAATCGTGGGTGAGGTCACCGGCCCATAGTAGTATGAGAGCTTACGAGGGCGTCCTTCTCGGGGGTAATGAATTATCCTTGTCTAGACACGACCATGGATCAACAAGTTTTTACTCAATGGTGCCGCAGAATGGTTCCGGAACCATTGCTGCATTCGGAGTCAAGACCTATACCACGTAAGAGAGGGCGGAGTGCTTTGCAAACAGCGCCGACGCGTCTTCATCTCCGGAGCAAAAGAACGTCAAAAACTGAGCAGGTGAGCACCGGCTGTCGTTTAGTGGAGCTGTTGTGGACATGTGAACACAACTTTGATAGTCTTTTCGGATAGACAGCCAACAGACAGGAGAATCTTGTAACGAGGTCATCATCATATAGCTCGAAGACCGAAGCGACCTCCGGAGCACGTCTACTACTACGCACACGAGCAGAAATTTCAATAGACGGCGAGTCGAGACTTGAGAATTTATGTAAGGAGCTGTTAGAAAGGCAGGCCCCATACGGCCAACAATTCCGACTTTCCAGAGTAGCAAGAATCGCCAGATGTCAAGGAAGATGATAGAAACTTGGGAAAGCCACGTCGACATAGAACTGGATAGAAAGGAGACGAAAATCGTCCATTTTTGGATATCCGTAACCACGTGCTGAGTGAAACTTCCCACGTTACCCCGCACTCTTTTCTTTATCCTTCCCTTTGAACGGCATCCAGGACAACACAGCAAAGAAAGAACAAAGTGTAGGGAACAAAAAAGTGGTCTGACATGGTAGACACAGGAAACGAATACAAGGATGTCACTGACATTGGCAACCAGGCCGGCCGACAAAAGGCCTAGATAATAAGGCCTTTCGAGGGTCACGCGCCACTAATGATGTTCGCACCGAACGTATAAATACGACCACCTTCAAGCTCCACCTCCTCACTGACACCTACCATCGTCTACTACTGTACCCTTCCTCCGCTTCATCTCTACCCTCCTTCTCATTATGACCCGTACCGCCCGTGCTACGTTCCCCAAGGCCGTCCTCAAGGACCGCTCAGAGTCCAGGTCTGGCTTTGACAAGTCCCTGCGCAAGAACGGTGCCGGCCAGCACAACTGGGGTCGTCTTGCTGATGAGCGCGACCTCGAATATGCTGCTATGGACGACGAGGCTCTCGAACTCCAAGAGGAATTTGAAGAGGCCGCAGACGACAACGCTAGTGTCAGTGCGGCGTCCGATTCCAGTACGTTTACTACTACATTGGTAGTCCTGTTCTTATGCTAACGCTATATTTTAGCTAACGAGTCCAAGCCTGCGCCAGCTAGGGCTTCCTCCATGTCTGAGGAGGAAATCGAAATTGCCAAGCAATTCAGGAAGAAGGCCCTCAAGGGAGAAAGTAAGTTTTTCGTTGCGAATCACTTCAAGTCATCCTAACAATCATTTCTTCTAGTCGACCTTGCGGCCATTGCTCGAACCTCCTCTGCTGTTTCCTCGTCTCCCCCCACCTCCAAGACCGTACAGGTTTGTTTCACCAATCTAGTCTCCGAACTGGGCTTAATGCGTCCGGTCACAGGTTACTGCCTAAATTTATTCCAACATCCCTATAACCTAGTTATCACCACTGGCAACTCTCCTTGTCCTGAGCTTATCGAACTGAAAACCCCACTCGTAATGTACTTGTAGTATCGCCTTGCATCACAATCAATCGAACTGTATTTTTCCGCATCAGAGTAGGAAGGGTTTAAACTTCACCTGAGACATCTACAGCTTGAACAGCTTGCAACATCACGGGTGTTGGCTCCCATGACCCCCATGTCGCCAAATGGTACCTTGCTTCCGTCATTAATCGCATGTGCTGTATATTATTCTTGATGCCGAGTACAGGTTCCAGGTATCCTCCTCGAACCGAGGTTCGAAGATAGCGTCGGAGTAATAACAGCACTAAGTAGGTTTGATGCCAATACGTCGAAGAATCTCGATGACGGAGCGGATGACGGAGAACCAGGGAAACTCACTTAACGGCCGCGAGATTCCGCATCCTGGACGCCGGCGAGTTTACCCCAAGTCTATGTCCGGGTTGAAGACTAAACCTGTAAGGGCAATACCTGTACCTCTAAGAGCGGAAGGATATATTCAAGTGATAAGTATTCCAAACCAGTGGGCTCGGCATAACAGCAGGCATAATTCAATGATAGATACCAAGTAAATATTCTATTCATCAAGGAGCCAAGGCGCTGTTAATCTTCGAATTATGGCGGCAGAAGGGAAGCCTAAGGACCCCAGACCCAGTCGAGAGGTACTTAACCACGCTTGCATGGGAACTGATATCAGGTGACAAGGAGAGTTGCGAAGGACGACCTACGAAGGAATACCCCGGTGGTTACTGATTTCCGGATCTTTCGATCCCATCCTTGTTATGGGATTCTTTCTCAATATTTATATGCCAACAGTCCAACAACAGTTGGAAGATCAACTGAGAGGGATTTGCCGGTGCGATTCGACTACATCGGCTTGGGAAGTACAGGAGCCTAGCGCCAGTTAACTCTTGAGATTGCACTACTTTCAAAGGTGAAAGTGATTGCACCATCCGCCCTCATCGTTTTTGTCACCTTACATATGTCGTGTGATAATGTGAAATGGTACGCCGCCGTGTTGCGCCCTGGTCATCCCACTGAAGTTATGACCTTCCTTTGAATCCATGCCCTTACCTCAGCGATTTCTCATCGCTCTGTCATGTTTCAATGCACTAATTGCCCTAGCAGACAGGCCGAACAGATGTCCCAATAGGATGGAAACCAACAGTTGGACCAGCAAGCAACGATTATGAGAAACAATAGTAAATTGAGAGTATAGTAACATGTATCTATGGATCATCTCGGCGTGTTCTAGTACTCCAGTCTCACCACCCTCGTTCATCTAATTCCTTCTGCTTCTGCTGCAACCATCCGGGATCCGTAGAAAAATCAGAGCAACCCACATGGACAGTCTCCAAACCGGGGCAAGCATCTTTCATCCTTCTGACAAAATTGAGAATATCTTTCTCACGATGTCCAAGAAGAATAAAGATGCATGAATCCGCTTCAAATTGGGGAATAAACCTGCAACAGCAGGGACGTTGGTATGAGAGATCTCATGTATCGATAGGTCGGTAACCGTCTTGAGCAATGATTCTGCCCTCTCCACCCCCCTTCTACGAGGAAATTTGAACTGCAACCATTCGTTCGGGTCTTGGAGGCGGAAATAGAGGCGATAGACTGTTGG